>CAUYRH010033930.1:0-30417 GCA_963574655.1 Perodicticus potto | reverse complement strand
GTTAGATAGTATCTTGAATGGCAAACAGTTCCAACAAAAACAGAATAACCATGTAACACAATCCTTGGAAATCTGAAAGAATTTAGATCACAATCAGGCAAGAGAAGGTGATCAAGGGTATCCAAATAGGGTCAGAGGAGACCAAACTCTCACTCTTTGCTGATGATATGATCTTATACCTGGAAAATCCCAGGGACTCAACTACAAAACTCTTAGAAGTGATCAAGGAATACAGCAGTGTCTCAGGATACAAAATCAATACCTACAAACCAGTAGCTTTTATATATACCAACAATAGTCAAGCTGAAAATACAGTCAAGGACTCTATTCCTTTTACAGTAGTGCCAAGATGAAATATCTGGGAATTTATCTAACAAAGGTCATGAATGATCTCTATAGAGAATCATGAAACTCTGAGAAAAGAAATAGCTAAGGATGCTAACAAATGGAAAAACATACCATGCTCATGGCTGGGAAGAATCAACATTGTTAAAATGTCCATACTACCAAAAGCAATCTACAGATTTAATGCAATCCCTATTAAAGCACCATTGTCATACTTTAAAGAGCTTGAAAAAATAGTGCTTCGTTTTCTATGGAATCAGAAAAAAACTTGAATAGCCAATACGTTACTCAGAAATAAAAACCAATCAGGAAGTATCACGTTACTGGACTTCAGGCTATACTATAATTCTATAGTGATCAAAATAGCATGGTACTGGCACAAAAACAGAGAGGTAGATTTATGTAACGGAATAGAGAACCAAGAGATGAACCTACCTACTTATCATCATTTGATCTTTGACAAGCCTATCAAAAATATTCAGTGGGGGAAAGATTCCATGTTTAACAAATAGTGCTAGATGAACTGGCTGCTGACCTGCAGAAGACTGAAACTGGACCCCCACCTTTCACCACTAACAAAAATTGATTCTCACTGGATAAAAGATTTAAACTTAAGACATGAAACTATAAAAATACTAGAAGAGAGTGCAGGGAAAACACTTGAAGAAATCAGCCTGGGAGAGTATTTTACGAGGAGGACCCACCGGGCAATTGAAGCAACACCAAAAATACATTACTAGGATCTGATCAAACTAAAAAGCTTTTGCAGAGCCAAAAGCACAGTAACTAAAGGAAATAGACAACCTTCAGAACAGGAGAAGATTTTTGCAGGTTATGTTTCTAACAAAGGTCTGATAACCAGAATCCACAGAGATTCTGTGGAATCTCATCAATAAAATAACAAATAACCCCATTTCTACGTGGGCAAGAGACTTAAACAGAAACTTCTCTGATGAAGACAGTCGCATGGCCTACAAACACATGAAAAAATGCTCGTCATCTTTAATCATCAGAGAAATGCAAATCAAAACCACTTTGAGGGCTCGGCGCCTGTGGCTCAAGGGGCTAAGGTGCCAGCCACGTACACCTGAGCTGGCAGGTTCGAATCCAGCCCGGGCCCACCAAACAACAATGACGGCTGCAACCAAAAAATGGCCGGGCGTTGTGGCGGGCGCCTGTAGTCCCAGCTACTTGGGAGGCAGAGCCAAGAGACTTGCTTGAGCCCAGGAATTGGAGGTTGCTGTGAGCTGTGATGTCACAGCACTCTACCCAGGGTGACAGCTTGAGGCTCTGTCTTCAAAAAAAAAAAACAACCACCTTGAGATACCATCTAACTCCAGTGAGATTAGCCCACATCACAAAATCCCAAAACTACAGATGTTGGTGTGGATGTAGAAAGAAGGGAACACTTCTTCACTTCTGGTGGGAATGCAAGCTAATATGACCTTTTTGGAAAAAAAGTCTGGAGAATACTCAAGGAACTAAAAGTAGACCTACTGTTTGATCCTTAAAAAATTACTTTACAACAAAAGTAATTACATCAGAATGTTTATTGCAGCCCAATTCATAACTGCCAAGACATGGAAACAGCCCCAGTGTTCAGCCACCCATGAATGGATTAACAAATTGTGGTATATGTACACCATGGAATACTATGCAGCCATAAAAAAGGATGGAGATTTCACATCTTTTATGTTTACCTGGATGGAGCTGAAACATATTCTTCTTAGTAAAGCATCTCAAGAGTGGGAAAAAAAGTATCCAATGTACTCAATACTACTATGAAATCAATATATAGTTACCTACACATTCATACGGATGGTAAAATGTAAGTATAGTCCAGAAAGTAGAAGGGAAGAAGAAAGAAAGGGGAGGGGAAGGTAGAGGCGGGAGGAGGGAGGGTATTTGGGGGGACCTCATCTAATGCGCATGATGCAATGGTTCATTTCAAAACTATTAAGAAAAGATTATGATGGATGTATTAATCAGTTCAATGTAAGCATTTCACATTGTATATCAAATCAGTACCCTGAACCCCATAAATGCATCAATGTACACAGTTATGATTTAATAAAAACAAAAATAAATAAATAGAACGAGCTTAGGAGAAGATACAGGCACGTAATTAAAAGGGATGTATAGGGTGTGGGATATAGGGAGCCAAGAGTACTAGAAAAAACAAAAAGCTATGCAGAAAAAGAAAATGAAATGCCAGTGTGAGATCAAGGATTTCAGAGTATATTAAGAAAAAGCAGTTTTGCACAATGGGCTTTATTGACCAGTGTTTGGACTGGATGGCATGATAGGTGAGGTCCTTCACAGAAGGTGACCTTCCCTAGATAGCAACTACAAGACCACCACCCCAGGGTAGGAGGGCAAAGGAATTTTCAGAAGAGGAGAGAAATCTGAGAAGGAGCTTAAGCGTTTCATGGATAACATTCAGTGGCAAATGGAAGTATTTAGGTAAGAAAATTCAGAGGAAGCTATAGTTTAAGGTCTCTTATGCCTATAGGGTTTGTCTTATCTACAGCTAGCTGATATCAAGGAGTCTAGTTTTGAGATATGCAAGGCAGACAGGCGCTAAGTGGCCAAAAATATAGGTATTAGGCTGTACTTAAAGCAAATGGGTATGTAAGAATTTGAGTTTAACGCCAGAGACTTTGGACTAACAGTTCCAGCCTGCTGTGAGGAAGTAAATAGCTTAGAGCTACAGAATTATATGTCTGTAACACCAGTACTCGCCTAAGCTCTGTGCTAGTTCCGCCACAGATATAATAATGTAAAAATTCCTACTGATTCTCAGCTTTTAGAACACTAGACAAAACCTGAAGGACTAAATTATTGGTTGTGAAATTCAAGTAAAATCTATCCTTGATGTAAAAATAAAAGGTAAATGTAATTTAAAACTATGGATGATAAAAGTTGGAACAGAAAGAGTAGCACAACTTAAAAGGAGGAATAAAGGCCGGGCATGGTGGCTCACACCTATAATCCTACCACTCTGGGAGGCCACAGGTAGATCACATGAGCTCAGGAGTTCCAGGCCAGTCTGAGCAAGACTGAGACCCATCCCTCAACTAAAAACAGAAAAAACTAGCCAGGTGTTGTGGTGGGCACCTGTAGTCCCAGCTACTCAAGAGGCTAAAGCAAGAGGACTGCTTGAGCTCAAGACTTTGGGGTTGCTGTGAGCTATGATGCCAATAGCCCTCTACCCAGGGCCACAGAGGGTGTCTCCAGAAAAAGTCATAGAAGACTAATATCTTCCTCTTATGCAATAGGAAGAGGCTACGGAGCAAGAAATACTAAAAATAGTGCCACAACCATATGAAGGCAGGGAATGCTCATGTGAACATCTAATATATAAACATAAAGAGATTTTGATATACCTTGAAAACTGAAGGAAAGGACAAGTGGAATAGTTTTTATTTTTAAAATTGCCTCTGGAGAGCAGGAATAAAGGTAAGTAAAAGTACAATAGGACCCAGTTAGCTTTCACTTACAAGTTTTTCAAAACTAATTTTGAAACTCTAGAGGTTAACTTGATGTAGATATTTCACTCATCTAAAAAACAACACAAAAGTAGTAACTCTGACACCAACTCTTGCTTACCAAAAAAATAAACCAATTTTGGTCTCTCCTTCAAAGACAAGGACTCCTGTTGGGGTTAGTCCCAAACTATAGTCATTACCATCTCTAGCCTAATTTAAGGAGAGAAAAATGTGTTAGTTTTACTTATTTATTTTTCAATGCATTAGCATAAACCGAGTTTCACATTTTTGCACATCTGTTTAATTTTATTTTTGTCTTGAATCATATTATATCCAGGCTAATATTAATATATAAGATGTTTTCAACAATTAGAACATTCAAAATAACATTCTCAGCAAAATGCACATATATTTTTATTTCTAGTCATTAAAAACTATCTTAGTATGGTCTATCTTCACTAAAAGTGAGCAGTTATACTCCTGCTACAAAGTAAGTTTTTTCCAGGTTCTTCCGATGTTCTACTTATCATGTAAATCACAAATTTTAGAAAAGACTGCCTTTCTGGGAAACACTGCTAGTTAAACTAGAAATAATTTAAATGACTACACAAGTTGTTCTATGGTTTATCGAAGTCCTCTCAAGCTTTATGTTTGCAACTTTGCTTCTTGAGTTAATTAAACAGAGCCTACTAGCTTAAGTTATATAAGGTAATTTGATATGAAACAAATACAAAATGGCTTAAAAGCTTAAAAACAAATAACAGCTTAAAAGGATTGAGGTAACTGTTCAGAGATTTTGGTTATTTCTTTTTTCTCCTATAATGAAACTTTCTGTAAAATTCTAGTTAATTCAGTATATTTAATCTCAACCCTTTGGCCACACATTCAAAGTACTCCATGCTAAATTATATAAACTCCATGCCCTCCCTATACGGAAAAATTCCATAGTCATGAGTCCCTAGAAATAAATTTCTTACAAAGCGTCACAACATAGTTCTTACCTTGACCACATGCATATCAACCCCATACATTTCCAGCCATTTGGCTTTATTCAGATAATTAGTTTCAGCTTGGGCTGGTGTGTGACCTCTGAAATTTTAAATATAATTTTAAAAATAATAAATATAAAATGAATTCTATACAAGGATAGAAACAGAGGAAAACAAGTAAAAAAATAACTACTGAATATGAAATAACTATGTTCAAGTGTAATTCCTCCATTACCTGTATTCCCTCCATTTCTCAAAAATAGCCAGTTCCATCTCTTCAGTCTGGATGGGCACAAACCTGAACTCAGTAACAAGTTCAGGACTATGCTCAGCAAGATCACAGTCACCAAGTTCAGCTACAAACATAAGTTTCAGAAAGTTACAGTCTGTAAACGCTAATAATTTTATGCTGAATCCATCTTCAAATTCATTTTATTAATAAATTGCTAAGAGTAGATTTACAATTCCCAAAAATAAATCTAGCTTAGATTTGGGACTTAATAGTCCATATACATATACCACCTTGATTGCTGGATATGTATTTTTAATTACCAGTAGATGCCTTTCTCTTAATGTAGTCACACTTTAGCATATGAAAACCACTTTCCAGACTTCTATAGATAAATGCCTTTTGATCTTATAATGAATAAATGAAAAAAATTAGCAATCCTTAACAGACAATTAGCTGGCATCTATTAAGAATATAATATGCACAGAACATGACACCATATACCACTGTAAGATATAGTCCTTGTTTTCCTGGAATTTAAAATTATTTATCCTAAGAAAACAACTGTGATTTTTTAAAAAAAATTTTCTCTTGAAATTCTTACATACCTAGAAGAATGTTAAATGGTTGGGCACAGTGGCTCAGGCTTATAATCTTAGCACTCTGGGAGGCCGAGGTGGGTGGACTGCCTGAACTGAGACTAGCCTGAGCAAGTGAGACCACCTCTCTACTAAAAATAGAAAAAACTACTAGCCAGGTGGTGTGGTGGGCACCTTTAGTACCAGCTATTGGGAGGCCCGAGCCCAAGAATTTGAGGTTGCTGTGAGCAAGGACAGCACAACACTCTACCCAAGGCAATAGAGTGAGACTCTCTTTCAAAAAAAAAAGAAAAGAAAGAAATAACTAAAAATAACTTTTAAAAATTCGGGAAAGAGGCAGCAGGAAAAGAAATGATAATCCACAAACATTTATGTATTCATCTGTGGTTATCTCTAACTGTGGGTTTGGGGAGAAAGGGGAAAAAAAAATTCCAATTTTCCATACTTTAAAAATTTTTTCTTTAAAGATGCATATCTCACTTGTATTAAAATATTAGAATATATCTTTTTTTCTTTTTCTTTTTTTTTTTTTTTTGAGACAGAGCCTCAAGCTGTGACCCTGGATAGAGTGCTGTGGCATCACAGCTCACAGCAACCTCCAATTCCTGGGCTCAAGCGAGTCTCTTGCCTCCTCCTCCCAAGTAGCTGGGACTACAGGCGCCCGCCACAACACCTGGCCATTTTTTGGTTGCAGCTGTCATTGCTGTTTGGCGGGCCCAGGCTGGATTCGAACCCGCCAGCTCAGGTATACGTGGCTGGCGCCTTAGCCCATTGAGCCACAGGCGCCGAGCCATCTTTTTTTCTTTTTTGAGACAGTCTCACTTTCTTGCCCTCGGGAGAGTGCCGTGGCATCAGAGCTCATAGCAACCTCAAACTCTTGGGTTCAAGCAATCCCCTGTCTCAGCTTCCCAAGTATCTGGGACTAAAGGCGCCTGCTACAATGCCCCACTATTTTTTAGAAATGGGTCTCGCACTTGCTCAAGGTGGTCTCGAACCTGAGACCACCCACCTGGGCCTCCCAGAATGTTAGAATTACAGGCGTGACACGCCACACCAGGCAAAATATTTCCATTTTATTTTTTTTTCTTTTGAGACAGAATTTCATTCTGTCGCCCTGAGTAGAGTGCCATGGTATCATCATAGCTTACAGCAACCTCAAACTCCTGGGTTCAAGAAATCTTCTTGCCTCAGCCTCCCAAGTAGCTGGGACTACAGGCGCCTACCACAACATCTGGCTAATTTTTCTATTTTTAGTAGAGACAGGGTCTCTCGCTCTTGCTCAGCCTGTTTTCAAATTCCTGAGCTCAAGCAATCTACCTGCCTTGGCCTCCCAGAGTACTAGGATTAAATCAGGCGTGAGTCACCATGCCCAGCCCTCTATCTTGATTTTAAAAATTCACCTAAAGAGAAAATACATGAGAATCACCTTAAGATAAGAATAACTCATTGTTTACTGAGCTCCTACTCTACGCACAAGACATTTTTACAGACATGTCATTTAACTTCATAGCAACTTTAGAAAATATGCATTATCACACCCACTTTACTACTGAAGAAACTGCTCTTTTATGTGAACCACAATGTCTTTAAGCAGCTCCCAAGTGGGTGCATTGGTTTATGCTTATAATCCCAGTACAATGGGAGGCTGAGGCAGAAGAATAGCTTGGAATCGTGAGTTCAATCAAGACCAGCCTGAGCAACACAGCTAAATCTCATCCTTTAAAAAAATTTTTTTTAGGCTCGGCGCCTGTGGCTCTACGGGCTAAGGCACCAGCCGCGTACACCTGAGCTGGCGGGTTCGAATCCAGCCCGGGCCCACCAAACAACAATGACGGCTGCAACCAAAAAAAAAAAAAAATGGCCGGGCGTTGTGGCGGGTGCCTGTAGTCCCAGCTACTTGGGAGGCGGAGACAAGAGACTCGCTTGAGCCCAGGAATTGGAGGTTGCTGTGAGCTGTGATGCCACCGCACTCTATTATCCAGGGTGACAGCTTGAGGCTCTGTCTCAAAAAAAAAGGAACAAATTTTTTTTATATCAGCCAGGCATGGTGGCATGCATCTGTAGTCCCAGCTACTCAGGAGGGTGATGCAGGAGGATAGTTTAAGCCCAGGAATTTGAGATTATAGTGAACCTCACTAGTGAACTATGATCACAGTCAACTATGATCGGATCCACTGCACCCCGGCCATACCCTGTCTTTGTATTTTTTTTTTTTTTTTTGAGACAGAGCCTCAAGCTATAGCCCTAGGTAAAATGCAGTGTCTTTGTTTTTTTTTTTTGAGACAGAGCTTCAAGCTATAGCCCTAGGTCATAGCTCACAGCAACCTCAAACTCTTGGGCTTAAGCGATTCTCTTGCCTCAGCCTCCCAAGTAGCTGGGACTACAGGTGCCTGCCATAAAGCCTGGCTATTTTTTTGGTTGTAGTTGTCATTGCTTGGCAGGCCCGGGCCAGATTCGAACCCACTAGCTCTGGTGTATGTGGCTAGGGCCTTAGCCGCTTGAGCTACAGGCGCCACCAACCCTGTCTTTGTTTTATTAAAAAAAAAAAAAAAAAAGAGAACACAAATCAAACTAAATCTACTACATAATGGTGTTCAGAATATATACCAAAATGAAACTGCAAAAAAGCTAATAAGAAAAGTAATTCAGATAAAGTACTATATAAAGCCATAAATGAGCAATAGCTTATTTTAAGGAAGACAGGAATAACCGGCCGGGTGCAGTGGCTCACTCCTATAATCCTAGCACTCTGGGAGGCCAAGGCAAGTGGACTGCTTAGAGTTGGAGACCAGCCTGAGCAAAAGTGAGACCCCACCCACCCCCTGTCATCTCTACTAAAAATAGAGAAACTGAGGCAATAGGATCACTTGAGCCCAAGAATTGAAGGTTGCTATGAGCTATGATGCCACCATAGCACTCTACCCAGGGCAACAGCTAGGGACTTTGTCTCAAAAAAAAAAAAAAAAAAAGACAGAAGTAATCTTTAGAAATTTTTTTCTTAAGGACTAGTAGGACTAGTAATCACTTTAGCAATTTTTTTCTTAAGAATTAGTAGGGGCCAGGCACAGTGGCTCATGCCTGTCATCTTAGCACTCTTGGAAACCAAGGCAGATGGATCAACTGAGTTCAGGAGTTTGAGACAGCCTAAGCAAAAAGCAAGACCCTGTTTCTACTGAAAAATAGAAAAACTTAGCTGTAGTCCCAGCTACTCAGGAGGCTGAAGCAAGGGGATTGCCTGAGCCCAAAAGTTTGAGGTTGCTGTGAGCAAGGACACCATGCTACTCTACCCAGGGCACAGAGTGAGACTCTCTCTCAAAACAAAAACAAACAAAAAAAAGTTATTAGGATTTGGTAAACTACCAGACATGGGACAAAGATACAGAAAACATTACATGAAGCTTGTAAGAATTATAAAAATAGTGAGGCCATAGATGAAAGAAAAAGTAGAAAAGTGTTTTCTTTGGGAAAAGATATAAGTAGGGTTAAAAGAACATAGAACAGAGTCACATATACGAATCAATTTTTTTTCTTCTGACATAGAGTCTCACTATGTCACCCTCAGTGTACATACCTGAAACTCTTGGGCTTAAGCGATTCTCTTGTCTCTGCCACCCAAGGGGCTGGGACTAATAAGTGCCTGCCACAACGCCCGGCTATTTTTTTGTTGCAGTTGTCATTGTTGATTTTAGCTGGCCTTGACCAGGTTCAAACCCACCAGCCTCGGTGTATGTGCCTAACGCCCTACCCACTGAGCCACAGGCGCCGCCAAAGTAAACAATTTTATTATTAAGCATTTCTATAAGTCAAACTTTTGACAAAATACACAAAAATCTATTAGCCCTCCTTTCAAGAGGCATATACGTGGGATGAAAGTTTTGAGATACGCAAAACCAAGAAACATAAAATCCAAGCAGATAGAAACAAATGAGGCCCTCCCAGCAACACTGATGAGCCAAGCAAGTTGAAACATGCAAGGGTGAATCAGAAAGGACTTTGTGGACTACGTTTCCTGGAAATGAGATAATGGACGTAACAGTCTATCCTCAAAACTTTTGTAGTTATCCACATACTGTGGTTGTCATGAAACTTACACAATAAGGCACAGACAGAAAACGAGGTAATAAAATGCTGTTTAGCGCAGATATTAAAAATGACAGATTTTCAGTAGATCTGAGAAGTTTAAGAAAAATATGCAATTATACATTTCCCATAATTACACTGCTAAAGGCACAGTAACTCCAAACTAGAATCTATCTGATAGTCTGTACATGGGAAAATAAACTTTAATTTAGAAAGAAATTAGGCAGCGCCTGTGGCTCAAAGGAGTAGGGTGCCAGCCCCATATGCCAGAGGTGGCAGGTTCGAACCCAGCCTCGGCCAAAAACTGAAAAAAAAAAAAAAAATTTAGAGAGAAATTAGGATAGTAAAATGGAGATAAGATTAGGTAGAAAAATTTACATTAGTGGCAATTTTTTTTTTTTTTTTGAGACAAGAGTTTCAAGCTGTCGCCCTGGGTAGAGTGTCATGGTATCACAGCTCACAGCAACCTCAAACTCTTGAGCTAAGTGATTCTCTTGCCTCAGCCTCCCAAGTGGCTTGCCTCAGCCTCCCAATAGGCGCCTGCCACAATGCCTGGCTATTTTTTGTTGTTGTTGGTGTTGCAGTTGTCGTTGTTGTTTAGCTGGCCCGGGCCAGGTTTGAACCCACCAGTCTCAGTGTATGTGGCCAGGGCCCTACCCACGGAGCTATGGGCACTGCCCAGTGGCAAATTTTAAAAGTATGTTAATTTCCTCTAGTCACCAGCCCCTGTATCAAAAGGAAAATATGCTTTCTTCAATAGCAAAAGTACAAAATAAGCAAAAGTATTAGGTATATTTAAAATACAAATAAACATAAAACATTAGTCTTATTTATTACAAATGGCAAATAAATACTACTGAACTTACAGGGATTAGGAGTAAATATGAAACCATAAAAAAATCTACAAAATTATTAATATCTTCATAATCATTAATGTTTATTGATTCTAGTATATATACTTATACTCCCATAAGAATATTTCTATTCTTTTTTTGTGAACAGGGCCTAAAATTATAGTTTTCTTTCACAGTGTCAATTTCATTAAAAAATTCCTAAGTTTAACGATATCTGATCAACATAAAAAGGTACAACAGTGAGTTTTTCATTAATTTCATTTATTAGAAAACATTTTTAAATGGCCATCAAGAACTTTTAAATATGTTTTAAGTAATTCCTTCATGAATTCATTTTTAAGGCCAAAGAAAGCATATATGACTTCAGCAACAATTTACTTATTTATCACTGTAATTTTAAGGGAAAAAGTTATCTGAGGGCCCAATCATAACATTTATTGAATTATCAGTAATTTTTGTTTGAAAATGCTAAGATGAAAAGGGAGCAACTAAATAAAAGGGAAGAAAAAGAAGGCAATGGTCTAAAACAAGTAAAAGAGCCAAATATGGATACAAAAGTTCACACAAAAAGAATGTTGTTTCTTTTCCTGCACATCATTTGAATCTTGAAATTCTTTAACTAGAAAGACACAGAAAAGGATTATACTTCTTCTTAACAGTCACTGTAAGAATTGCTTACCTTGCAGATTATAAGCTGCCAACTGCACTGCTGTATCAAAGGGACATTCTAATCTGAGACCAAAACACAAATTTTTTAGACCAATTTTATAACCTTCATTTTAAGATAAATGAAAATAATACACACCTTATGCTGACCTTTTTTTATAACTATAAACTTGATTTCAAAATAATTTTTCAGCCATCCAAGAAAATGTAGTAACTAATACTCACTTTCCACTGAGAATATCTTGTTTTAACTGAAGAACAAATAAATATCTAAGAAAAATGAAAGAAACAAATTTAACTAAACAGAAAAAAATCTTACCCTTCTAATTTAAGAAGAAATATTGTTAATTATAAAATTTTACCCACAACAATGCATGTAAAGGAATAATAATACCAAAATGGGGCGGGGAGGGGGGGATAAACATCAGGAGGATGAAAGCATGACCACGACATAATAGCAAGGAATAGTGATAGTAAGCCACATAGTATACATTGTACAGCAATCTTATGAGAAAATGTTTAAAGCAAACTATTGAGAAAGAGCTCTGCCATCTAATTTAACTTTATTCTGACAAAAAATCCACCTGTCATGTGATGGGATACAGGCATGGGTGTAATTATGGACAACTACTACACTCTCACTGTCCGGGTATTCAAGAGGAAACCCTTCTGAAAGGACTCCAGCAACTCAACTTTTTCAGTTAATGAATAGTTAAGTGTACATGGAGTCATGGATGCATAACAGAAAGCAATGAAGAAATACCAAGGAGGTAGGATAAAATAAAATTAAGTCTACATAGTATAAAGTTTATTCATAAACTATTCAAACCAAACAAAGAGCTAATGTTTTTCATATCAAAGGCATTTCAATGAGTCACAATAGTCACAAGCCAACTTCAGTAAGCTCCTACTAGCCAAAGATTACAGTGAACATCAATAAACAGAATATTGCAATGTGTTG
This sequence comes from Perodicticus potto, assembly GCA_963574655.1. NCBI lineage: Eukaryota > Metazoa > Chordata > Mammalia > Primates > Lorisidae > Perodicticus > Perodicticus potto. The sequence goes on along the minus strand of CAUYRH010033930.1, from coordinate 18,206 downwards.
AAACACATCAATCCTGTTTAAAATCCATGAGTTATAGCAATAGTTACAAAAAGAATTCACTAATTACTTTTGGGAGACATTAGGAAACCAACTCTATTTTGCAAACCGATAAGGAAAAAGACTCATATACTTAAAAAACACTGAGAATAAAATTCTACTACCTTAAGTCGTGTTACCAGGGGCAAGGAATCCATTTCACTAGTTGTCTATTAATTGGAAACAATTCTAAAGACAATCTTCCCAAACTACCAAAATTCCCCTGCACAACTCTAGATGGTGTTCTTACCGGGTTAGCTCTTCACGAAGATTATTTGGTTCTGAGGAATAAAACTTAACTCGAAGATGCAGGCAATAGGGTGAACCAACTACCATTTTAAAAAAAGGGAGAGAGAGAGAGCTTTAGTTTTATTAATTATTGCTAGGTAAATAGCAGTAATTTTCAGCCAATAAATCTGTCAAAAATCTACTGGAGTAGGCTCGGCGCCCGTAGCACAGTGATTGCAGCATCAGTCACATACACCGAGACTGGCGGGTTCAAACCTGGCCCTGGTCAGCTAAACAACAATGACAACTGCAACAAAAAACTTAAGCGGGCATCTGTCATCCCAGCTACTTGGGAGGCTGAGGCAAGAGAATTGCTTAAGCCCAAGAGTTTGAGGTTGCTGTGATGCCACAGAACTCTACTGAGGACAGCATAGTGAGACTCTGTCTCAAACAAAAGATAACAGGTTATTATAGCACTATTTCGAATTAGATCATAAGCTTATACTTGACACAAAAAGATCAGTAGACTTTTATTTATATTCATTTATTTATTTATTTTTGGAGACAGAGTTTCACTATGTTGCCCTTAGTAGAGTTTCGTGGCATCACAGCTCACAGCAACCTCTAACTCAGTGGTTCTCAACCTTCCTAATGCCGTGACACTTTAATATAGTTCTGGTGGGTCGTGACCCACAGGTTGAGAACTGCTACCCGAACTCTGGGGCTTAAGCAATTCTCTTGCCTCAGCCTCCCAAGCAGCTGGGACTACAGGTGCCCACCACAACACCCAGCAGTTTTTTTGTTGTTGTTGCATTTGTCATTGTTGTTTAGCAGGCCCAACCGGGTTCAAACCCGCCTGGCTTGGTGTATGTGGCCGGTGCCCTAACTACTGAGCTACAGGCGCTGAGCCAAGTAGACTTTTTAAAAATGTACCAACCATCACAGTACTATGACAATCATTTATCATGCTAAGAATAGACAGCTCTAGATTACCTCTAATAGTTTAGGGCCAAATGCATTCAATGAAAGTCTTGACTGTGCAAACTACTAGGCCCCAAAACTTACTAAGATATCCTTCTTAACAGGTCTGAGGAATGCCTATGCTACTAATTGCTCACAAAGAATCTTCCCACACACCTTCAAATTCACTTCAGCCAGTTCACTAACGTCTATATTCTCAGTGGTCCCATTGTTTTATAAAAACAAAAGTTGAGGTGGCCTAAAAACTGATAGTACAGAGGACAAGCTGGATTATGGATCAGAAATTAGTTTCCCCTCAGCTATTGCTAGTATTAGTACTAACATTTATGTGAATTGTTTCACTTCATTATTCTTAGCTTTAAAATATTATACTCTTAAAATCTCATGACATTTTCTGTAGCAGAACAAGTGCCAAACAAAGCCAAAGAGGAAAATTCCAACAAAAGTTATTACTATGTAACAATGAGGCTTTTTATGGGAGTCAATCCATCAATCCATTTGCAAGCTGCAAGGCTTTCTCCTAAAAACTTAAACCCCAAGACTCCTGAATCTAGATTAGTATCAAACCTAACTTGGGCAGTGGGGTCAGTGATATCTAAAATGACTTATAGAAAACAGAAATACTAAAAAATACATTATGATTTCTTATGCCCATACCAGAATTTAACATATTCAATTTCCCTTTCTACAAAAATAATTTTTTAATACTTACTTTTTACTTGCTTTTTGATGCTTTTTGTTCCATCCAACCAATGCTGAAAACAAAAAAATTCATTGATTATAGATGACAGATCTTTAAATTCTTCATTACTAAAGGTTACTTTTCATCATGCCTTTGTTGATTATCATAAGGAAACATTTCACAAGAGAAAAATCAAAGTGAGTAAGAAAAGTTATCTGCCCTATATCCACAGCAAGCTTGTAACACATGTGAACAAAAACCTGGTGACTTCTCAAAACGTTTCCTCTGCTCCTTCAGTAACACGGTTCATATTCTAAATTTTGTTCATAGTTTTCTTCCCACCATCCCAAATAAGGAACTCTTCCGAAACTTTTAAAATTAGAGAGAAAATTATCTCCATATTCTAGCGCCTGGTTTACTCTTACAATAAAAATGTTAAATTAGCAGGTCAACCAAAAATTAGGAGAAATAACGATGTCACTTAAGTTTTACAAACTAGACACTACTCTTTGAAAGAACCTCCAGGATAAAATTCGATTTTCATAATCAAGGCCCTATCTACTTAATGAAGCAGTGTTTAAGGCTCCTCTGCTTTACAAATAAAAAATGTTAAACACTTTGATTGCCCGACTTCTTGTTTCAAAAGTAAAATAGCCTTTTGATTTAGATAACCTATTCATTCTGAAATGTCTATGACTCAGACTTAAAAACCAATTCCAGATTCTATCACTATTTATCAGATAAACTGCTCCCAGCTCACTTCTCATTATTAATCCTTTACACCACCAAGTCCTGACAGTGACAGGATGCCCTTGCCCAAATAAGATATACATGACTGTGTTCCCTCCAGCACGCTTTCAATTCCAAGCACGAAAAAAAGTGCTCACATGTGCTAACTAGTTCACATAGCCAAGGAATCCACTTTCAGAAATCCAGATAGGCAAAGAGTGGGTAAACAAGGCTGCATTGTTAATAGACTTGTAACTATGTGCTTTTCTTGCCAATTATTTGCCTAGCCTCTCCTCTCCATTCTCTCCCAAGACCCAAAACTGAAATTCATAGAACTACCAGTGCGTCAACAGAGTCCTTTCCATGCTGAAATAAGATCCTCAGCCAACATTTCAAAAAACAACTAAACTAAATACACTTATATAAGTTGTGGTCCGTGTAAACTTCACAGTTGACCACCTCTCTACGGTGACGATTCCTTAAGTTGACCTAATTTTCATAGACTGTACATGCATTTGTACACGGCAGTACAGTGGGTCTAGTTCCTTATGCTGACATCCTCCGTATGTTGACCAGTTTGTTACAGTCCTTTGGTTGGTCAACTTACAGAGGTTCTAAAGTACTGTAAGATATTTTCTCTAGATTCCAATTGTGTAGGCTAATTTGCCATCTTTCATCTTTTAACAAATAGTTGTACATCTATTTTTAGCACATTTCAATCTAGCAAATGCTTTAAACATCTCTGTTAACAGAAAACTAGGCCTGACAGTAGAAAGAACACAATCCAATCTACTAGTGGAAAAGACATCAATCTAGAACAGCAAATAGTCCATCCATGCTTATCAGGATATTCCAGAAACCCAACATCCAAAAATCCCAGTCTTAACCCAAGTAGCTACTGCAGCCTCACACCAACCCTATACTATGTATGGGATGAAACTAGTTTTCATGCCCCTGATTATTTTCACCCCAGAAACATGGACCCCAGAGTTGTCCTATCTGCTATGCTTGGTCACCTGGGCATGCTCTGATGCAGCCATGGTTAAGGAGACTCTCACACACCTTAATGAGTGCATACTAAACCTACCCTTCCAGGAGGATTTGACAATTTCACCAGAACAGTAGCTAATGGCCTCAAAAATAACAACGTACCTTTAATCTAGCAATTCTAGAAATGATTATGGACATGTGTAGATTTACCAACAAGAAATTACATCAGGCTCGGCACCCAGCGCCCACAGCTCAGCAGTTAGGGCACTGGCCACATACACTGGGGCTGGCGGGTTCGAACCCAGGCTAGGCCTGCTAAACAACAATGACAACTACAACAACAACCAAAAAAAAAGGCCAGGTATTGCGGCGGGCGCCTGTAGTCCCAGCTACTTGGGAGGCTGAGGCAAGAGAATCGCTTAAGCCCAAGAGTTTGAGGTTGCTGTGAGTTGTGACGCCAGAGCACTCTACTGAGGACAACATTGTGAGACTCTGTCTCAAAAAAAAAAAGAAATTATGGCTCAGCGCCTATGGCTCAAGCAGCTAAGGCGCCAGCCACATATACCTGAGCTGGAGAGTTCGAATCCAGCCTGGGCCCACCAAACAACAATGATGGCTGCAACCAAAAAAAAATGGCTGGGCGTTGTGGTGGACGCCTGCAGTCCCAGCTACCTGGGAGGCAGAGGCAAGAGACTTGCTTGAGCTCAGGAATTAGAGGTTGCTCACGTGAGCTGTGATGTCACAGCACTCTATCCAGGGTGACAGCTTAAGGCTCTGTCTCAAAAAACAAAAAAAGAAAGAAAGAAATTACATCAAAGAAAGTTACAAAAACCTACATATCTAACAATAATAAATTGGTTAAAATACTATATTTTAATACAAGCATCATACAACTATTAAAAAGAATGAAAGCAAATATTTAAGAATCTGGAAGATTATATTCAACTCATGGTTAAATTTTAAAGGATAGGTTAAAAATATTATAAATTGTTTTCTCAAAATGTACATTTTACAAATTTGTGTAAATATGCATTTTCTTTCAGACTGAGATAATTTCTAACAAAATAGTAACAGATGTTATCTCTATGTTGACTGAGATTTTTGTGCCGTTCAGTGCTTTCCTATTTTCTGCTTACTCTGAACACACATTACTTAAAACAAAATCACACTGATCACCCTTATTTTAATATTTTATACAGGTAATATATTAATACAGTTAAATTTTTTGATAATATTAAAAAGTATATGGTCAATAATCCCCCTAACCTTACCCTCCATGAACCGACCCCCATACCACAGCTACCCCTACTACCCACAAGATGTTACTGGTTTCTCTTGGCTCCTTCCAGTTTCTTCAAATAAAATACTAGCCACGCCTGGTTCCAAAATACTAGCCGGGTTCCTTCCAGAGTTTCTTCAAATTAACAAATTTTGTTTCTTCAAACAGGGAAGAAAAGAAATTTTTTGATTGTGTGTGAATATGTGCGCACACGTATGTCAATAGAGTGAAGAACATTAACAATGGAATGAAAATCAATAAAAATATAAATTTTGACAAAATATAAGATAGACCACTTACTATTTCAAGAACAATCTGAAGTCTTTCTTAGTTACACCTTAAATTTCTTCCTGTTCCACACCATCTAGGGCTAGTCTTAAAACACACCTTTCTACTCTAATTTGTATCCTACCATCCTAAGAAGCATATTAAACACAAAATCATCCAGGGAAGAAAAAGAAACAGCACTATCTTCCAAGCAGGCATTTTAGTCTCTTTCCTACCTGTATGCAATAGGTTCTAATGTCTATACTCCTTTAAGACAACCGAAAACGCAGATAAAGCCACAAACGCATTTTAAAGTAAAGATTTAGGAGCTGGAGGAGTTCTGGGTGAGGTCCTTCAGGGGAAGGTCTGAGTTCATGTTTGCATATTCTCAAGTCTGTTTTCTTTCATCTCCTCCACATTCCAAAACCAGGGACTGGACAATTCAGAGCTCAGAGACAAGCACTGATAGTATTTTCCTTGAATCAGGGTCTTTAGGCATAGAATTTAAATTACATTAGAAGATAAAGATGAGAGCACACAGATTCCTTGGTGTTAAGTGTGAAACAAATCAAATTTTCTTTCCTCATTATGCCTCATAAAGGAAACAAACTTCCTTCTTATTCCCTACTTTTAAACTTTAGTTAATTAACAAATATCAAAAGATGCAGAAAGCTAAATTTCTTTTCACTCTATTGAGCTGGGCACAAGAAGACAGTTATTTATTTGTACCTTAAAATATAAGTAATATAGAATTATAACACAATAGATAAAACTAAACCAAAGAATCACCTAGGAAGCTTCCAGAACGCTAACATACACACACCCTCGTCCCAAATAGCTGTAAATAGCTCTTCAAATGATTCCTGCCTAACCACATACACAGCTCTAGTAAAGAAATATACCACTATTCCAGTACAAAGAGCTTAGAGTAGAGTAATATGTTAACCATCTTTCAAAACAATTGCCACTGCAAAAAAAACATTTCTTCTGTGAGTAGAGGCTCATGCTCTGAATTCTAAAATTATTTTAAAACTAATTTTAACATTTTGAACAATTTTAACAAAATATTAAAAACCTACGCAAAGATGACAGAGGACCAACATACTGCATTGCTATCATCTAATTTAAGACTCTTTAATTTGTTTTAGATTCAATTATAAATTTTTCCTGAGTGATTATTTTTGCCATTAAAATATATCTTCTACTGTGTCTTTCCTGTATATCATTGCTGTACTCTTAGGATTCTTAATTTCTTTTCTTTCTTTCTTTTTTTTTTAAGAGATGGGGTCTGCCATGTTGGTGGGCTGGCTCCTAACTCTCCAGGCTGAAACAATCCTTCTGCCTCAGCCTCCCATATAGCTGGGACTTTAGACATGTACCACCATGCCTGGTTCTATTACCTTAACACAAGTAAAACTCTTACAAGTCATGTACATTCACTCTTCAGAACTATATAACCTATTTTGGAAATATACTTTAATAAAAGAGAGCACTTTTTACCAAATTGCACAGGATCTAACTAGGTTTGAGAAGTCATTTGTTCACTTAATTCACTTATTTTTTTTTTTGTTACCATACACATATAAACTTATTTAAAAGATAGCTTTCACAATCTGACTACTTCAAAATGCTATCGCCAAAAGGCTAAAAATTCTACTAAATTGCTAAAAATTCTAATTCAGTAGAAGTTCATCATGGCCTTACGTGATCTTATTTCCCAGACTCTGTTTTTTTGTTTGTTTGTTTTTTGGAGACATAGTCTCACTCTGTTGCTCAGGCTAGAGTACAAGGGTGTGATCACAGCTCACCGCAACCTCCAACTCCTGGGCTCAAGTGATCCTCCTGCCTCCGCCTCCTGAGTAGCTGGGACTGCAGGTACATGCCACTATGACCAGCTAGTTTTTCTATATTTTCTCACTGTGTTGCTCAGAGTGGTCTCCAATATCTGGCCTCAAGTGATCCTCCCACCTCGGTCTCTAAAAGCACAGGTGCAGGACACTGCCCTCATTGTTACCGTTAAGCAGAATCCTCTATGGCATTCAGTCAATATTTTTGTGGTACTTAAAGTTTGTTCTTGTTGGTATCTAGTGTCAGTCAGTAATCACAAACTCTACTACATGTAAAACCACCACAAAGCACAAAGGTCTGTAGTGGAAACAGAGGGATTCTCAAGAATCAAAATACGGGCAGTGCCTGTGGCTCAGTGAGTAGGGCACCAGCCCCATATACCAAGGGTGGCGGGTTCAAACCCGGCCCTGGCTGAACTGCAACAAAAAAACAGCCAAGCGTTGTGGTGGGTGCCTGTGGTCCCAGTTACTCAGGAGGCTGAGACAAGAGAATGGCCTAAGCCCAGGAGCTGGAGGTTGCTGTGAGCCATGAAGCCATGGCACTCTACCAAGGGTGACAAAGAGAAACTCTGTCTCTAAAAAAAAAAAAGAGGCTCGTCGCCTGTGGCTCAGCGGGCTAAGGTGCCAGCCACGTACACCTGAGCTGGCGGGTTCGAATCCAGCCCCGGGGCCCACCAAACAACAAAGATGGCTGCAACCAAAAAATGGCCGGGCGTTGTGGCGGGCGCCTATAGTCCCAGCTACTTGGGAGGCGGAGGCAGGAGACTCGCTTGAGCCCAGGAATTGGAGGTTGCTGTGAACTGTGATGCCACGGCACTCTATCCAGGGTGACAGCTTGAGGCTGCGTCTCAAAAAAAAAAAAAAAAAAAAAGAGTCAAAATACTAGCCAGGGATGGTAGTTCACCCCTACAATCAAGATCAGCCTGGGTAACAGAGTGAGAGACCCTATGTTTATCTCTATAAAAAATAAAAAAAGTTGGGGCAGCGCCTGTGGCTCATCAAGTAGGACGCTGGCCCCATATACCAAAGGTGGCGGGTTCAAACCCGGCATCAGCCGAACTGCAAAACAGAAAAATAGCCCAGCGTTGTGGCGGGCGCCTGTAGTCCCAGCTACTCAGGAGGCTGAAGCAAGAGAATCGCCTAAGCTCAGGAGTTGGAGGTTGCTGTGAGCTGTGTGACATCACGGCACTCTACCGAGGATGATAAAGTGAGACTCTACAAAAAAAAAATAATAAAAAAATAAAAAAAGTTATCTGGGTGTAGTGCACATGCCCATAGCATTAGCTACTCAGGAAGCTGTGGCAGGAGTATCACTTAAACCCAGGAGTTCAAAGAGGCAATGAGCTATAATCATGCTGCTGCACTCTAGCCTAGGCAACAAAGAGAAAGCCTGCCTCATACATACATAAATAGAATCAAAATACTTATATTCAAAAATTCAAATCTAATTTCTATAAGTCACTAAAGCTCACTTAAATTCACTACATCTATTACACATTTTATGGAAAGTTCTAGCCAGGATACTTAGGCAAGAGAAGTACAGAAAAGGAAAATGAAAGACATGTAGATTATAAAGTAAAACTATCTCTTTTTGGAAATAACATGATCTTCACATAAAATACTTAAAAGTTATCAAGTTCAGCAAGGTTACAGGACACAAGATAAATATACAAAAGTCAGCATCAGTTTTATTTCTATATAGTAAACAATCCAGCAAAGAAATTAATAAAACAACTCCAATAACAATAGCATCAAAAGAATAAAATGTTCAGGAATAAATTTAATCAAGGAAGTAAAAGACTTTTTTTGGCAGTTTTTGGCCAGGGCTGGATTTTTGAACCCGCCACTCCAGCATATGGGGCTGGCGCCCTACTCCTTTAATCCACAGGCGCCGCCCGAAAGTAAGACTTCTAATCTGAAGCTATAAAACATCTTACAAAATTAAAAACACTGAAGTGCACAATCTAAAATGGTGAATTTTATGGTAAGTAATTTAGATCTCAATTTTTTTAAGCGACTTACTTTATTTTCTTATTTCAGGTTAATGTGAGGGTTAAGTGGCCTTCTTTAGAGAAAAAATGGTATGGTCATCCTAAGTAAAACCAACTTTTTGTTTTCCTCAAGCATGCCTTCTCTCTCCTCTTTAATACTCCTTCTCCAAACTGTATGTCTTCAGGACTATCTTCAGAGGAGAACTTCATGTACCACTATATATTTGTAGGGCCTTTCTTAGTCAGAACAAGGTCAGTACCTGCACAGGGAAAGGCTAGAGACCAATTCCATAAGGATGAGTGATTAATCAAATTAATTTATTTATGACAATCAAGGCCTGGTTTCTGCAGACAGAAACTATAAATATGAAAAAAGCCAAAAAAAAAAAAAAAAACTATAAGAAGCCCTGTAGTACTAGACAAGAATTAGAATTATTTATGAATATGAGGTCTTGGTGTTCTCTCTCTGTATGTGGATGTGTGTTTTTTTTTATGTGTGTGTATGGAGGGACAAATACACACACATTTCCTAAAACTGGCCATAAGACTCATTAGAGAATTGGCTACTCCAGGACTGGAGCAGGGACATGCAAGATGAACATGGAATGCCTTGGGCCAGAAAGTATGACAGGGCTCAGAGAATAATGAGCCCATGTTAAAGGGACCTAGAAGTCACCTTGAAGTAGCTCTCATTGGCCAACACTGAGAAAACTTAAGCACCAAAATAAATGATAGTAACAGACAGACACCTGAATAAAACAAGCATCTATTAGGTCACAAACAGCTTGATGAAGAACAGTTTCAAACTGCCTACAAAGTAACTAATTACAAAGAAAAAAAGAGTAACTTAGTGATGAGCATGGCACACACAGCCTTTCCTTAGTCAAGGAATCAAATTTAGTATCACAAGTAATGGACAAAAGGAAATTCCACTGACACCCAACAGGACAGAATGAGCACACAGAATCACTTCTGTATTTTCCAGCCAAAGGTGCCAAGACTAACCCACTTCATGAGGAAATACCATACAAACCCAAACTGAGGAACAGTATACAAAATTACACACTAAATGGCTTGCACCTTCAAAAATTTCAAAGTCACAGGCTGGGTGTGGTGGCTCACACCTGTAATCCTAGCACTCTGGGAGGCTAAAGTGGATGGACTGCTTGAGCTCAGGAGTCTGAGCAAGAATGAGACCCTGTTTCTACTAAAAATAGAAAAATTTGCCAGTTGCTATTGGATGGCACCTATAGTCCCAAAAGGATTACTTGAGCCCAAGTTTGAAGTTTTTGTGACCTATGATACCACAGCACTCTACCCAGGGAAGAGAGAGACTCTGTTAAAAAAAAAAAAAAAAAAAATTCAAAGTCATGAGAAGGAAAAAGTGAAAAACCAAAGTATTCCTGGGTAGAAGGCAACTAAAAAGACATGAAAACTAAATGTAAAGCATGATTCTGAACGAAAACCTTCAGCTAGAGAGGACATCTACAGACAACTGGTATAACTTCAACAGAGTCTGAGGATAAGATAGTAGTGATGTCATAATTTTAATTTTCTGGTTTTGATGCTTATATTGAGTTATATGAGCATACTTGTTTGTAGGAAACACCCACTAAAGAATTCAGAGGTACAAATAAAGGAAAGATTTAAAAAAAGAATTCAGGGCTGATGGGACTTCTTACCTGTCACTCTCTGAAATGATTTCAGAAAAATGGTTATTTATAATATTCTTGCAACTTTTCTGCAAATGTGAGTTTTCCTTCAACTATGAAATTAAATGTGGATGTGAACATAAAAACAATTAGTGAAATTAAAGGTAAATAATCTGGGCTAGACACAGTGGCTCACGCCTATGAGATGCCCAGGTGAGAGGATCCCTTGAACTCAAAACTTCGGTACCAGCCTGAGGAAAAGCGAGACCCCGTTTCTGCTAAAAAATAGAAAAATTAGCTGGATATTGTTGCTTCTATAGTCCCAGATACTCAGGAGGATGAGGCAGGAGGATCACTTGAATCAAAGAGTTTGAGGGTGCTGTGAGCTAAAAACTAACACCAGGGCACTCTTGCCTGGGCAACAGAGAGAGACTGCCTCCAAAAAAAATTAAATACTCTTTGCTAAATGCTTGTGCTTAATTTTTTAGTGGTGAGGGGAGACCTCAGGGAAAAAATGACAGCTAAAATTATTAACAACTATAAACTTAACCAATATGCTCTATAAAACCAGCTATAGAGTTCATTCACACACACAGAGAGAGACTTTCAGGAAACGAGGCTTAAAGTCTTGACATCTTTGCCATCTGTGATCTTTCTGTCTGCTAGTGTCCAGGTTTTAATATTACTTTTATCCCCAAAGTATTTGTAGTAACTTTCTCCGATTCCAATCTTTTGCCCATTCCAAAGAATCCTACACAATATTTCCACAGGGTGTCTTAAAGAACACCACACAAAGGAAAAATTAACAAGCTCGTGTTATATTTTATATTTTTATATGTATTTATATATCAAAATGTAGAGAAATATTTTGTAAATAAAGGTGCATTTAGCTACAACTTCCCATTTTGTATGGTGACCTTTGGGACACCCTGTACATAAAACTTACTAAAGTAGGCTCAGCGCCTATAGCTCAGTGGCTAGGGGGCCAGCCACATACAATGGAGCTGGTGGGTTCGAACCCAGCCCAGCCCAGCCAAAGAGCAATGACTACAACAACAAAATAACTGGGCATTATGGTGGGCACCTCCCAGCTACTTGGGAGGCTGAGGCAAGAGAATCGCTGAAGCCCAAGAGTTGGAGGGTGTTGTGAGCTGTGATGCCAGGGCACTCTACCAAGGCTACTCTGTCTCAAAAAACAAACAAACAAACAAAAAAGCAAATTTAGTAAAGCAAACTATAACCTCACTGGCTTGAAAAATGCCCAATCATAATTATTAGAGAATATTTCCAATTTGTTATTTAATACTTTTGGCCCTTAATTTGGATCATATGGCCACTAATCCATCTCCCAATCTTATCAACCACTACTTCCTTTCCAATACCCTCCAGTGAAATCCTAATACAGGAGGCCTCAACTTTCTTCTCTATGACCTATGCTGTTTTCTCATCTGAAATGCATGTCAGAGAGGTACTACCTATAGACACAGAACCTCAGATCTGAAAGGAACCTCAGAGATACCCTACTCATCTTAACTTGCGAATTAAAAACTTCCATCGCTTCTCCAAGGGCCCATGAAACTCTCATGCTAGCATTCTTTCCATTACATAGTGGTTCTAAAACTCCAGTGCGTCCAGGAACCCAGCCAGCTGTTATTTAAAAACTCAGCTTCTTGGCTTGGCGCCCATAGCACAGTGGTTGTAGTGCCAGCCACATACACTGAGGCTGGTCGGTTCAAACCCAGCCCAGGCCAGCTAAACGACGACAACTGCAACAAAAAATAGCTGGGCATTGTGGCAGGTGCCTGTAGTCCTAGCTACTTGGGAGGCTGAGACAAGAGAATAGCTTGAGCCCAAGAGTTTGAGGTTCTGTGAGCTGTGACACCACAGCACTCTACCGAGAGCAACATAGTGAAGCTCTGTCTCAAAAAATAAGAAATAAAAATAAATTTAAAAAAAAACCATAGCTTCCCAAGCCCCATTCTCAAAGATTTTCCTCTAGTAATTCAGGTTAAGACCAAGATTCACTTTTTTTAAAACAAGCACTTCAGGGGATCTAAAGCAAGGTGTCAAAGCTTCAAATCACAGGAAATAAAAAACACATCAAGAAAATGAACTCTTCTAGCATTTAGCACATCATCTGAAATTTCCCATTTTTCCCCACATGTTGGAACTTCCCACAACAGTTACTCACTGCTACTTGTGCTGAATCCATAAATCTCAGACCAAAATAGTCACTTTCAATAAGGTCCAAGTGGTACATAATCTGATCAAACAACTCTTGTCCTTTGGCTTTTTTCTGAAATGACAAGAAAATAAATTAATCAATAAGTGGCTTATACAATCAACAAACCTAAAGAGGAGATGGTTTTAGTTATATAAAATCTCTTAAAGAATAACCATGTAGCAGATGATGGGTAAGACATTGTGATTTTCCAATAAACCATTTAAGACCAAAAGAGAATTTGTGATCTATATGTACTTTCCTGCAGTGTTACTTCCTATCAACCAACAAATATTACCTATTTTTAAGTAGAAATATTTATATTTATTGTTGTGTGTGGTGAAATTCATGTTCTGTCTTCTCAATTTTTAGAGTGCCTACTTTAAAAAAGCCATAATGTAACTGGGAAGAGAAAAGACAAGAAAACTTAAAGCACTTAAGTACAAACAATGTGAAACCAACTACACTTACAAAAATATTTTGGAGAAGAGATGAGACTTACCAGTGAAGGCCTGAGAGAGAAAAGTCAACCTGGAAGAGAACGTAAGGCAGGAAATAAAACAAAAACAGGAGGTGGAAGGAAGTATAACACCATGAGAAAACTACTACAATGACACAGTAGACAGCAAATAGTGGAGTAACAGCAGGAAACATGGGACAAGCAGTTCTCAAAGTTGAGACCCTTTCAAAAGATCCATGAAGTCCCAGGATTCTCCTCATATACCTCCATCAAAATAACATGTTGCAATATAGGGAATGCAAAGCAGGTTAAGAGAAACCAAGTACCTTCCATTAAAGAGATTTTACAGAAATGCATAAACAATGCCGTTCTTAAAAACATATTATTTACCTTAACATACAGGGGTATATTATTGCTATATAACATTAACCAATAAATATTTACATTTTTTTTCAGTTTTAATTTTTAATATGGTAACAATCAGTAGACATAACCCACAAAAGTAAAAGCATTACTGAGGTCCTTAATTTTCTATTTTTTTTTTTTTGAGACAGTCTTACTATGTCACCCTCAGTAGAGTGCCATGTCATCACAGCTCAGAGCAACCTCAAACTCTTGGGCTCAAGAGTCCAACAGGCCAAGTAGCTGGGACTACAGACACATGCCACAACGCCCGGCTATTTTTTGGTTGTGGTTGTTGTTGTTTGGCAGGCCCGGGCTGGGTTCAAACCCATCAGCTCCAGTGTATGTGACTGTAGCCCCAACTGCTGGGCTACAAGCGCTAAGCCTGACGTCCTTAATTTTCATTAGTGCCTCTACCACCTGTAGAATTGTAAATTGTGATTTATGGTATTTACTATAAAAAAAACACATAGATGTATATCAATATTTGCCTTTTAATTGACAAATTTATTGTTTCAACTTGACCTCTGCTATTTCTATCTTCTTTTTAAGTTCTTTCTTCTAGATAAATAAAATTGTTATCCTATAGCCTTTTTTTTTTTTTTTTTGAGACAGAGCCTCAAGCTGTCACCCTGGGTAGAGTGCTGTGGCATCACAGCTCACAGCAACCTCCAATTCCTGAGGTCAAGTGAGTCTCTTGCCTCCGCCTCCCAAGTAGCTGGGACTACAGGCGCCCGGCCCTTTTTTGGTTGCAGCCATCATTGTTGTTTGGCGGGCCCGGGCTGGATTCGAACCCGCCAGCTCAGGTGTACGTGGCTGGCGCCTTAGCCCGTTGAGCCACAGGCGCCGAGCCTATCCTATAGCCTTTTATCAAGACAAGAACTTTACCATGCCCTCAAGTCCTTTGATTTCCCTTCTGCCCAATCCCTGCCATGCTTTATAGCAATGATTTTAACCTGTGTACCATGAGAGGCTCTTAGTTGTGCCATGAAAATTTTTAAAGATCATTAATTATTTCTGAAAGAAGTTCAAAGCACAATAACCGTTATTTTTTACTTTTTGATCAACATAATTTAAGTGTGCCACAGAAGTTTAACTATATAGGTTCAAGTATGCCATGAGATAAAAATGGTTGAAAATACTGTGTTATAGACATACTTCCTCTATTTTGTTTATTCTTAGCTTTTTTTTTTTTTTTTTTTGAGACAGAGGCTCATTATGTCACCCTGGGTAGAGTGCCATGGCATCAACCTCAAACCTCAAACCATCAACCTCAGAGCAACCTCAAACTCTTGGACTTAAGAGATTCTCTTGCCTCAACCTCCCAAGTAGCTGGGACTACAGACGCCTGCTACAACACCTGGCTACTTTTCTGTTCCAGTTGTTGTTGTTTAGCAGGCGCTGGGTTCCAACCTGCCAGCTTTGGTGCATGTAGCTGGTGCTGTAACCACTGTGCTATGGGCACCAAGCCAAGTCTCAGCTGATTTTTTTTTTTTTTTTTGACAGAGCCTCTAAGCTGTCGCCTGGGTAAAGTGCCGTGGCATCACAGCTCACAGCAACCTCCAACTCCTGGGTTCAAGCGATTCTCTTGCCTCAGCCTCCAAAGTAGCTGGGACTACAGGCGCCTGCCAAAACGCCTGGCCATTTTTTTGTTTTATTTGCAGCTGTCATTGTTGTTTGGCAGGCCCAGGCTGGATTTGAACCCGCCAGCTCAGGTGTATGTGGCCGACGCCTTAGACACTTGAGCCACAGGTGCCGAGCCTCAGCTGATTTTTTTAAGACAACAATCTTAAATCTTAAAATTTTAGATCTTAAAATCTTGGGTATTTGATCACTCTTTTACACATCTTATATGTATACACGTAATACATGTCAATTGTCTTGTACCATCTATTAGATTTGTTTCCCCAGCTCATGAAGTTCTTTCTCCAATAATGTTTCCCGTGTGGATACTTGTATGGCTAATCTTCTAACGCCTTCTATCATGCCCACACACTGAATGGATATAAACTTCTAGGTTCAAAGTTACTTTCTAATACTATCTGTAATACTAAAAAGAAAATTACTCCATTGTTTTCTTGCCATTAACACTGCAACTGAAAAGTGTAATATCAATCTGAATTTTGTTCCTTTGTACTTATTTGATAAAAAAAAAAAATTATTCTAGTCATCTTTTTCAGACCCAGTCCTCACTGCAAATCTTCTGCTAAGATTAAGACCATCTAAATACTATCTTTTCATCAGCTTTCCATTTTTCTTAGCAGAAATAGGTATTCTTCCTAGAACATTACTCCTCACATCTCTATCTATACGTTTCCTATTCATGTAACTCAGATCGTCCCTACCCAGCCATTCTTCAGCTACTGTGCTATTTCCTTCCATCCTTTTAGTGTCAAATCTCATGGTAATACCATTTTCCCTTCACGTACTTCCTTAAACAACTAATCAATAAGCACCTACTATGTATAAGGGATCATAAAAAGTCTAAAAAATGACTGCTCTCGTTATTTTAACCCTCTTACAATCTGGTTTCCAAACACACCATCCCACTGATACGCTTCTCTACTTCCATTCTTTTGCCTTTTTCTTTCTTTTTGAGACAAGAGTCTTGCTCTGTCACTTAGGCTAGATAGAGTGTCATGGTGTCAGCCTAGCTCACAGGAACTTCAAACTCCTGGGCTCAAGCAATCTTGCCTCAATTGCTCAAGAAACTGAGACTACAGGTACCTGCCACAACATGCCGGGCTAGTTTTATCTTTCTATTTTTAGTAGAGACATGGTTTTGCTCTTGCTCAGGGTATTCTCAAAACTCCTGACCTCTGGCTCAGTGCCTGTAGCACATTGGTTACGGCACTAGCCAAATACACTGAGGCTGGCGGGTTTGAACCTGGCCTAGGCCAAGCTAAACAACAAAGATGACAACCTCAAAAAAATAGCTGGGCATTGTGACAGGCACCTGTAGTTCCAGCTACTTGGGAAGCTGAGGCAAGACAATGGCTCAAGCCCAAGAGCTGGAGGTTGCTGTGAGCTGTGATGCCACAGCACTCTACCAAGGGTAAACTAGTGAGATTCTGTCTCAAAAAAAAAAAAAAAAAAACTCCTGACCTCAAGAGATCCTCCTGCCTCAGCCTTCCAGAGTGCAAGGATTACAAGTGTCAGCCACCACTCCCCGCCATCTTTTCTCTCTCATGGCAGCGAACTACCTTCTCATGATCTTTGATACAATAGGTATAGCCCTCTCATGATCACCAGAGTTAGAACTGTATTTTACCCATCTTTAATCGTTATTCCCGCCCTCTACCATTTTCATGTATTGAGCACTCCTTCCTCTGCTATCTCACTGCCACGTTCAGTCTGCAGCTCCATCACCTTGTACCTACAGTACCACAGCAGCCTCCAGGTTTCCTTTTCTCCTTAACAAATCAAGCATATAACACCTCTGAATAAAACATATGTGCTTACCACATTTCTTACTACTACAAAACCTTAAGTGGAAAAATACCACAAGTACAGAAAAATCCACATATTTGTTTAAAATAACTTTATTAAGTTATAATGCACATACTATTCACCTATTAAAAGTAAACAATTCAATGGATTTTAGTATATTCACAGGTATGTACAATTATCACCCAAGTAAATTTTAGAACATTCGCATTACCTTAAAAAGAAACCCTATATCCTATACCTATCACCCTCTACCACCCTGTCAGCCCTCATCTGTATTAAACAACTCAACCCTGCTATAGATTTCCCTATAGATTCCTTCGGTATAGATTTCTGACTTTCACATGAATAGCATCATAATACGTGGTCTTTTGTGACTATATAGTAAGTTATCCATGCCACGTTGTAGCAGATATCAGTATATCATTTCCTTTATGGCTAAATATCAGTCCATTATAACAACTCTTCTGTTGATGAACATGTAGGTCGTTTCTGTCTTTCAGCTAATATAAATAATGCTCCTACAAACATCTTTGTATGAGTTTTTGTTTAAACATGTTTTTAATTCTCTTGGGTATTTACCAAGAAGTGGTATTGTTGTGTCACAAAGTAAAAGTGTTTAATCACTTAAGTAACTGCCAGATTGTTTTACAAAACAGTTATACTGTTTTACATTGCCGCCAGCAGTGTTAAAGGGTTCTGACTTTCCAATTTTAGCCGTCTTCGTTGGGATGAAGTAGTACTTCGTTGAGGTTTTGATTTGCATTTCTAAGATGATTAATGTCGAGCTTATTTTCACATGCCATTTGTACATCTTATTTGGAGAAATGTCTATTCAAGTTCTTTCCCTATTTTTTTTTATTTTTTTTTGAGACAGAGCCTCAAGCTGTCACCCTGGATAGAGTGCCGTAGCATCACAGCTCACAGCTCACAGCAACCTCCAATTCCTGGGCTCAAGCGAGTCTCCTGCCTCTGCCTCCCAAGTAGCTGGGAC
>CAUYRH010033928.1:0-35625 GCA_963574655.1 Perodicticus potto | reverse complement strand
CATTAAACTATTTAACATAGCCTTCATGGCCTTTAAATCACTATATGAAGACATTTATATTCTACTTTTAGTAATTTTCACTTGTACCCTTGTAAGATGCACCGTAAGTGTGATCCCACCAATCACCCTCCCTCCACCCATCAGCAGTTATTTATTTATTTATTTATTTAGACAGAGTCTCTCTATGTCACCCTCGGAAGAGTGCCGTGGTGTCACACCTCACAGCAACCTCAAACTCTTGGGATTAAGCGATTCTCGTGTCTCAGCCTCCCAAGTAGCTGAGACTACAGGCACCCACCCCTGGTGATTTTTTTGTTGCAGTTGTCATTATTATTTAGCTGGTCTGGGCCGGGTTCGAACCCACCAGCCTTGGAGCATGTGGCTGGCGCTGTAACCACTGTACTACAGGTGTCGAGCCAGGTCACAGCAGTCTTGAAGAAATTTCAGCTGCATTGGAAAAGTAAATACTTAATTGGATGATAGGAAAATAGAAGGAATTAAAACCAAACATTCACCAAATTCTGTTTAGAGCGCCTGTAAGACATTGTGAAACATTTCTTAAAAAAAAAAAAACCTATCACAAAGAAGGTAAAATTTACCCACTATTTTGGGTATATTTCTTTCTGAAATATATTACTTTTCTAACTCATGCAGTACACAGAATTTAATATTCTGATTCTCTTCCATGATATTTTTGCTAAATGTTTATGCAATTATTTTCCCCAACCTTATTGAAATATAATTATCACTTAAAAATTGTATGTATTTAAGTTATATCACTTGATGGTTATATATGTATACGTAATAAACTCTTCACCATGATTAAATGTAAAGTATTTATCATTTTCACTTAAATGCATAAAATTCAACTGTCTGGATATACTATACTTTACTTAATGGTTCTGTTAATTTTTTGATATTAGAATAATTGTGTTGGGGTTATGGAATTATGGGATTATTTTGTCTCCTTTTTCTGTTTCCTATTTTGTCTGGTGTGGTTCAATGTTACTCTTATTAAAAATAATCTTAAGGGGAAAAGTAGCAGAAACAGTGACTGTATCTACCAAGATTCCACATGCTTTGAAGAGTTTCAATGTCGATTTTTCTTGACTCAGGTCAGACCCCTGCAGTCCTAGAGGCGTGGCTAGGATTCCAAATAGACCCATCATGCGTCGCCACCTACCTGTTGGTGATTCATGCTGCATTCACAAATGATCCCATCCCCACTCACATACAGCAATTTGTCATTTCCCCACAGCACAGCTCCTGACACGCAGCAACTTCCCTGGAATTCACTTTTCTTGTCATCTGTGCCTCTCTCTGCCTTTTCCCTCAGCACCGTTAAACAGGGCTCCAGAAGAAACAAAAAACTCCAGTAGGAGCCAGGGAAGCCCAGCCCCCCAGCCCGACAGGGTGCCCTGTGTCTCAGGAACTTTATGCCTGCCTCTCTGCAGAGGTGAGGGTGGAGCTGAGCTGCTGAAAACCAAACTCGCCAACAGAGCCAAGTGTCCTATGTGATTGAGATGTCTTTGTTAACAGGATGGAAACAGGATGAACATGCAGATGCAGACAGCTAAACACAGTACCCACAGACGCAGTCAATGGAAGAGAAGAGCATCACTCTCCATCTATTTCCAGTGAGCTATTTCTTAGTTTCCTGTTCCCTTTCCAGGATTCATGCAACCCCATAATTACTCTGGTAGAAGTTATCGACGAGATGGATAATCGCTGTGCTAGTCTCTTTTGGTGGGAAAATGCTCTACTGTACACACGCTCAGTTCCTAAGGCTGCTATGACAAAAGAAAGCAAACCGAGTGTCTTAGAAGAACAGATAGAATACAGCCTCCACAGCTGACCACCTCCCTGCATTGACCACCTCCTTACGTAGACCTCACTTTCATAGATCAGACATGCACCACATGTACGTACGGTAGGCCTCGTTCCTTATCTTGACCTGCTCTGTAGGTTGACCAGTTGGTTACAGTCCTGTGGGTGGTCAACTTACAGAGTTTCTACTGTATTTATTGTCTCAAAGGTATGGAAGCCAGAAGGCTGAAATCCAGGTGTTGGCAGGGCCTTTCTCCCCCTGAAGGCAGCAGACAGGAAGTGTTTCCCGCCCTGCCCCTGGCTTCCGGTAGCCTAAGCGTTTCTGGGCTTGTACACAGATGGCTGGGTCCTCCTTGTGTCCCTTCATGTCATCTTCCTTCTGTGACTGTCTATCTCTGTGTCCAAAATTCTCCTTAATTTCTTTTTTTATAAGGATACCGGTCACTTTGGATTAAGCCACCCTGATCACTCCATTTTAACTTGATTACCTCTAGAAAGACCTTACTTCCAAAGAGGGTCCTGTCTTGTGGTATTGGGTCTTAGGACTCCAACATGACGTTCGAGGGGGACAGAATTGGACCGGTAACATAAACCTTGATAATCACATATGTAACTCGGAGCTGCCACCATTTCTCTCACCCCTATTTTGTCAGAGGAATTAAAAGATCTGGGATTAGTGGTATTTGTCTGGAAAGCAGATTTTCCCTCACCACACGACAGCAACTTGAAATGGTAGGTTCCTCTCCAAATTATAAGCATTTCATAGTCACGAATTTTATTAGGTGTGGCCCCATGTGACCCAGTGTGGGCTACGAAAGGGCCCTGAGGCCTGAGCATGTTTTCACTTAGCAAACTCATTTTTCATCTCTGAGGTGGTGCTTTCTCAGGACAGGAGCCTGTGTTTGTAAGGCAACTCCACACGCTTCTGGGGAAACAACCGCAGTCTCCAGGCACTGATGCCAGCAGGACTGTGATTACATACAGCAAAGACAGCAAGGCTCAGGCCCTTGTGTCGATGGCTGGCAGAGACCTCAGTCCTTGCCATGCCCTGGGAAAGAGGCAGGTGGCCCACAAAGTGTTGCGTTTCTAACATCTATGTCAGCCTAACTGGGCCTAACTAACAACTGAAGGTGCTCAACATTGGATTAAAATAGCATTTCTGTGTGGCTGGAAAGCCTTCCTTTGATTTTCTGCTGCAAAGGGACTACCAAAACCTGTTACTTCCTTAAGACCAAAATTGTACAGATAAAAACCCTATTTCAATTTTCTGCTTTATTTTTTCTATGTTAAAAATAATTCATGCTCAGTGTAGAAGATGTGGAAGGTGTATTATTCTTTATTTCATCAGCATTTCTATCATTAAATGATAACAAATATGGATGGCATAAAATAGAACAGGGAGGGGACTCTGATCTTCATTGATGCCTCCTATGTCCTGGTCACTAGGACATACCAATGTTGTCATGTTTTAGTGTTACAAAATTCCTGAATCTGTGTGCATTATCCCATTTTATGGAGAAGTAAATGGAGCCTCAGGGGATCTTGGTTGCTGGCCTGTCTTCTCACACACAGTGATCATCTAAAATTAAATTCTAAGCTCATTTCTGATAAACTCTACCCAGCTATTTGCCTTTCCCATGACCCCTGCACCTTCATATGTATTATTTCTACATGTCTACTTTACAATGTAATGTTTTTAATGCAATTTTAATATATTCATTCACATCCCCACCTCAACTGAAAATTTGCAAAAATCACCATGTTCACCTAGTTCACCATGCCTAGAATTATAGTAAGGTATTAAATCAATGTTGAAAACTGGCTGACTCTACCTGGGAAATGTTTATCTTGGAATGTGTATGTCAGATTTCTATGCATTGGACTTGAAGGTTTGCAGGCACTTAATGAATGAATTTTTCTGACCAAAAGTCAAGAATTTTCTTTCCCTCCAGCAGGTTTGATTTGCCAAATTCTTTTTCTTCTTGAGGAGGTAGGGGGTCTACACCACAGGGAAGCTATAGTAGTTTCGGGGTATGTGAATCTTTAAATAAATGTGGGGGTGTTGCCTGCCCTGGAGTATTCATTGTGTTCAAAGGGCACAGGTGTAAGGAGGAGACCTCCTCTTTGACCAAAGTCAGGGCATTCTGGGGCGAGATCAGCTGGGTCCTGCTTCTCTACTGCTATCTTTGTCACAAGTTCAGGAGCATTACAACAGGGGTGCTGCCAGGTAGGCAGGGGGACCCTCAAACCCAAGAGCTGCCCCCTGCTCATCTCTATGTTCTCAGGGCCTAGAGCAAAGGCTTCCTGAGTACATGAATGAATAAATGAGTTGTTTTCTTTTTAATTCCTTGTGAAGTATCGCCCATAGGCTCAGGGCCTAGGGAGAGCGTCTGTATATTATATGAACCCTCACATGTCCTCTGCTTTGATTTTATCTCCTAAGCCTGCACTGGTTCACTTGACTAGTTTAACTGCCAAACGTGCCAAGTATGGGGGATTTAACTCTGGGAAAGAACCCAGAGCCCTTCTCTTGTGGTACCTTACTTTCTTCAGTTATTTTACCATGGAGCTCCATTCAACCCTAACTTGGTCAGTATTACTGTGTATTTGTTGAATGACTCAAAGCATAATTACAGAGTTATCCATTAATGACTCCTGATTACAATTTTATATTCCAAGGAGCACAGTCACTTAGGAAAAGGTCAGCGTACAAGGCAAAAGATAAACGCCTCCTCCCCACATCCTTCCTTAAGTCCATATCCAAAGAAGAATGTGAAAAATTACAAGCCTTTCCCCATCCATATCCTCATTATTCCCTTACATTTCTCTGTCCCACCCACTCCCGGGCAGACAAATATCAAAGAAGTGAAATTTGCAAATCTGTCAATGCTTCGTTTGTTTCCCATATGTTTCCTAGTTGTGGCTGAGCCCTTGACTTTTAAAAATGTCTGCCTCTAACCCCAGGCATGAGTGGCAGCATCAAACATAGCGATTGTAACTTTCTTTCACATTGCATCCATCCCACAATGGGACACAGTTGATTTACCTGTAGTGAAAGGGACAATAACCAGAAAAGAGGATTACAGTACATTCAGAAGCAATCAAGGGAGGAAAATAGACCAAGTGCCAAGAGAGGGTATTAAATAGCAGAGCTATCTGCAGGAGCAGAGCCAGCTTAGAGAGAGCAAGAAAAAAAAAATCTTCCAGGGATGATTGTCATACTTTATAAATCTGAAATTTTATCAGAAGCTTGACAATTGATTTCCCATTTTAGGTAATTGAATACGTAGTCACACTTTAGGGGGTTTTGTTTATAATCTTGTTTGGGGTGCTCCTGAAAGACTATTTCTAATGGCAAAGTCATACTTTCTGAAGCAGCCTAACCTATGGAAAATGCATATTCTTAATTCCTTCCATACATACGCATATAAGATGGGGGGTGGGGAGGAGGGTGTATAAAGCCACAGAATATGAGAAATTTCTTTGAACATAAACTTACTTGAAAAATCTAGAGATCATGTATCTTTTCAATTAATCAAACATGCATTCATCATAGTATGAATTTCAAAGATAAACATGAGATGTCAAATAATTGTCACCCTAGTGACAGCTGCTTCAGATCAGCAGATCTTGCCTTTCCCTCATCCCAAGGGTACCTCCTGCTACTGGGCTTCTTTAGTCTCTACATATATATCCATAGTCTGTATATATATATATATATAGTGTCTGCATATATATCTGAAGTCTCTCTCGATAGACAGATACATACATAGATAGATATCATCAAGAGACTAATTTTGAAATCCTCACTCTCTACAGTTACAATTTCTACTGTGGAATTTTAAAGGCATCATTACTTGTGTCCTGCCTGACTTTTTCTTCATAATTCCTCTTTTCTGGCCAACTCTGAAAGCCTGTGACTCTACTGGTCTTCAGAGAAAATTAATCAAACAAACAACAAAATCAAATATGTGGTACATGACTCATTCCTCCTTCCATTCTCCCAAATTTTATGCCACTCCCTAAAGGACCACGCTCTCTGTAGTGAGTCATGGATGCCAAGTATGAGGAATGATGGTAGCCCAGATCAAGACAAGGCTGGAGAAATCAGGGGAATGGATCCTAGGCTGCTGGTGGTGGGAGTTAGGAAAAAAATCGAAATTCAATTTGTAGTATCTTTATGAATGAATCATAAAAAGGGTGAACTAAAAGTACTTAGAAAAGTTGAGTATGATTCATACTGTATAAGGTGAAGAAATGGAAAGAAATGGAAAGTTTTCTCCCATTCTTCAGCCTTGGTAACTGTTATGATTTGAATATTTGTCTCTTCTAAAACTCATGTTGAAATTTAACCCCCAGTGTGGCAACATTAAGAGGTGGGACCCTTAAGAGGTGGTTGGTTCATGAGGGCTGTGCCTCCAGTAATGGATTAATGGTTTCCTGGATTCATAGGTTATCGTGGGAGTGGGCCTGGTGGCTTTATAAGAAGAGGAAGAGACCTGAGGTATGTTTGGGCCCCTCACCATGTGATGTCCAGTGTGGCCTTAGGACTGTGCAGAGGTTCTGCATGAACAAGAAGGCTTTCATCAGAATAGCTCCTAGGCCTTGGGCTTCTGCGTCTTTGTAATCATAAGAAATAAATTCCTTTTCTTTATAAATTACCCATTTTCTTGTGTTCTGTTATAAACAATAGAAAATGGACTAAGACAGTAATGAATGTGAAAAATGAAGAACATGTCTTCAGTTTAAATTCTACCTCTGTCACTTGTGAGCTATGACCAGGGAAAATTACATAGTCTCTCTGATCCTCCATATGCTCATTTAGGTAAGACAGGGGTAATATATTATCTTTACACAAGGGGGTAAAGCTAGAGTAAATGAACTGTCTGACTTATAATATTCATTTCCTGTCTTAGTCTTTTTTCTACAGCTATAACTGAATATTTATTACAAACTGAGTAATTTATAAAGAACAGAGATTTATTTGGTTCAGAGTTCTAGAGACTGGGAAGTCCAAAATCATAGCATCAGCATTTGGTGAGGGTTATCTCATGGCAGAAGAGCAAGAAGCACAAGATAAAGAGAGGAAATTGGGGAACTCATTCCTTTTATTAAGAGTCCACTCCTGTGATCACTAAACTATCCAATAATAATGACAATAATCCATTTATGAGGGCAGAGACTCGTTATCTAATCACTTCTTAAAGATTCCATCTCTCAACACTGGTATATTGGGGGTTGAGTTTCCAATACATAAAGTTTGGAAGACATCTTTAAACCACAGTATTTACTTTGTCTTTGTTAACTCTTTTTGTATAACAAATTATGCCCCAAACATACTGGCTTCAAACAACAAATATTTGTTCTCTCATAGTTTCTATGGGCTGTGAATCTGGATACAGTATAGCTGGGTACCTCTGGCTCCTGATCTCTCTCAAGGTTGCATTGAAAGCATTGGCCAAAGCTGCAGTCTCAGCTGAAGACTCATGTGAAGGAGGACAGTTTTCTAAGTTCACTCATGTGGTGGTTGTCAGGCTTCAGTTCCTCACTGGCTGTTGGCCAGAGACATCAGTTCCTTGCCTTGTGGGCTTCCCTATACCACAGCTCAGAACATGGAAGCCGGCTTCTTTCAGAATGGCAAATAAGGGAGCAAGGAAAGATATGCCCAATGAAGCCACAGTCTTTTCGTAATCAATCTTCAAAGGGGGAGTTCATTATTTTTGTCATACCCTATTCATTAAAAGAGAGTCACAATACCCAGCCTACACTCACAGGGAGGTGATTTATACAGTGGCATGAAAGCAAGGAGGAGGGAGCCATAAGAGCTATCTTAGAAGCTGCCCACAACACTCTTTGAATTCAACAGATACTTATCAAAAACCTACTTTTTGACAAGCTTTTGCTAGATGATTAACCACATAAAAATAAATAAAGTGAGATCTGGTACCTTCCTCCATGCAGCTTATAAAAGAGGAGACAGGCACAAATTCACGTGGAATTGTAACTCATGGTGTTTAGAAACATGTAGCACAGGAATATGGCCTGGTCAGCAGCCTGTGAATACTTTCCTAAAAAAGTGACACCTGAATCAAGGTATTCTGGTAATCTAAGAAAAGAAGGAAGGGAAAAATTATCCCAGGCAAAGAAGATAGCAGGTGCAAAGTTTCCCAATTAGGTATGACATTTAAAAAAATTTAATCTCAAATTAGTTTATGACACCAGACCAACCTGGAAAAGGTATTTACTTTAGATATCAGTTCAATTTCACCTCTGCCAATAGTGGTACCACTCAGAGAGGCATTTTGTTTCTAACTTGACTCAAGGGCTGTGTATGCAGCTCAGAAGACAGTTCTCCATAGCAGTGTTCCTCTGACTTTAAGGGGCATTTAATCTTGTTAGATCTGGTTAAAATGCAGATTCTGATTTGGTAGAACTCAGACTGTGCATCACCTGGGATCTTGTTAGAAAGGTAGAATCTCAGGCCCTAGCCCAGAGCTCTTTTCCATGAGTCATCTGGAAAGTCTGGATTCTATCCCAAAAGGTGCTACTTCAGCTGGTTTGGGTGGAACTGAAGAATTTGTATTTCTAACACGCTGCCACCATACTTTGAGTATTATTGCTCTAGGCTCCCAGAGTTCAAACTATTACCCAGGATATTCCAGAAAAGACCTTGAATGATGGACCCACTGGGGTAAATCTTAAGGAAAGATATCTTTTCTCTCTGAAGGAGGAAGCAAGAAAGAGGGGGAGGGACGATGTTTACACCCTGGTGATTGCCCAAAGAAACACAGAAGTGCATTTCTTTCAGGGATCTCCTAGGGCCCTTTGGGACTCTCAGTGAGTCAACAACCAAGGCACACTTTTACTGATAAAGCCACGTTTCTTGAAGATACATTTTAACCCAAATAATACTTTTTATTTCTTGGAACATCTACATGTCCCTAGGAAACAATTAGAACACAGGCAATGTGAAGTTGAGGTCAGAATCCTAGACTTACACTCAAAAGGCCAAAGAGTGATCCTCAGTTTAGTCCCGCCACTGGATGTGAGAGTCTGGGTAAGACATTAATCCTTCAACATCAGTTGTTTGAAAAGGAGACATTAATCCTTCAACAACATCTTAAAAAGGAGCATGATACCAGCCTCAACTATCAAACAGAATTATTGTAAAAATCCAAGCAATGGTGATTCTTCCCCTTTCTTCCCTCTCCTCTCATCTTCTTTTCTTCCCTCCCTTTGTCTTCTCCTGTCCCATCTTCCCCTTCCTTTACCTGGAGCCCAAGCGTAGTCAGGAGGGGATCCAAGTGGAGAGGGAACCTAGTGCAAAAAGAGAATCCAAGTGGGACCAGGACAGTCTCCTAGAGGTGGTGGAGTTGGGTGGTCTGGTTCATGATGTCAGAGCCTGAGAAGGGTGAGGAGGCAGATAGTGGTTCCAACTATAGGAAATTGGCTATGTGGAAAGAAATGGATCAAATAAATAAATATATTAATGACAATGGAAGTCAGGGTCTCATGGTTAGAAAATGGAGTTACCAGAAAGGAAAGAGGGAAAATTAGAATAGATCTTCTGGTGATGAATTGGAGTTGTTTTTAGATAGATGTTGAAACAAATATAGATGTAAACTTAAGTTGTGTGTGTGTGTGTGTGCTTCCTTCTTCTGTCCACTGAGAAATTCTGGGATGAGCAACAACACAGCAGTGAGAACATAGGACCTTGTCTTCACGTTCAAATGTCATGTTTCACCAAAGGGATTCAGTGCTCCTTGGGGAAATTGCTGATTCCACAGTTGGGGCAGGGAGAGTCAAGATGAGCCCTGTCATACAGGAACTAAGGACATGCTGTAAGAATGATGATGATTCTAATATCAACTTTAAGAAGCTCTTGCTAGCCATATTTGAGATAATTTGAGCCCAAAACTAAATAATGATACTAACAAATTATAACCTAAGAAATAAAATCAGAAACCATGGGTACAGAAAGATATGAAGAAAATTTCGATGAGAGAAATGGGGTACTTACACGATCTCAAATTACCTCCCCACAAAATATTTACAAATTATGAAGAGAAAAGGAGTAAGACTACTATTTAAAAGCCTGGAAGACAAATCCTGAATCAAGCGATCCTAATGAATATCTTCAGTAACAGGGTAAGTTGAAATGAGGCACCACCCAAGAGTATGCAATGAATAGACTACAGCGTCATTTCTGTGACATTCCAGGCAAACATGCATAACCTGAAACTAATCACAAGGAAATAACTCCCTTCTCCAATACGGAAAGCCCATTGAATGAAGGATATTCTACAAAATAACTGATCTAAAATTTCCAGAAGCATCAAAGTCAGGAAGGAAAGTTCAAGGAACTCCTCCAGACTGATGGAGACTTGAGACATGATAACTAAATGGGATGCATGACCCTAAACTGCATCCTATTGCTATAAAGGACATAATGGGAAAATAAGGAAAACTGAAACTAGGTCTGATGATTAAATGGTGGTAATGTATTAAAATGTCAATTTCCTGACTTGGGTGGTTATACCTCGGTTATGCAGGAAAATAACCTTGTTTGCAGGAAATACCTAGGGGTCAAGGTTGATGGGAAATCATATTGACAACTTACTTACAAGTGGTTCAGGGAGAAAAGTTCTGTGCTCCATGTTGGCAACTTACCTGTAAGTTTGATAATGTTTCTCAAAGAAAAAGCAAACAATGATCCCTACCAAGGTGTCCTGAGACATACAAAGCAATTTATGAAGGATGGAGGGGATGACATCATTCTTGCCTCCACCTGCCAAGAACCCATCATCATGCCCTGGCATTTCTACTTGCAGGTTGTGTCTCCTGAGCTGTGACTCCTTCAACCTTTCAGCATCATTCACCCCAATCTAGGCTCTCATGGCCACTCAACAGAGCCAAGGCAGCAGCCTCCAAGCTCTTCCTCCTGCCTTTAAGGCCAACTTCTCTTTCTCTCTGCTCTACCCTATCCCCAACCACCTGATCTGCTCCCTTTATGAGGTACTTTAGTAACACCAAGACCTGGTGGTGGACCCTCTCCCCTGTGCCTGTGTGTGAGGACCTGGCTCCTTAAATGTCTGAGTGCAACCTTTTAGCTCATCTACTTCTGCTCCCTCCTTTCTGGGTGGCTTGAGCAGCACTGAAGCATTTGCCTTTCCATGAACCCACTGTCAACCTTTCTGCTTCAGTGGTTCAGTAATGCTATTTGCTCAGACTTTACCTCCCTGTAAGACTCCTGCTCATTCCTTAAGAGGCAGTTCAGATATCGCTTCTTCTATGAAGCCATCTCTGACCCCCACTACCCTACCCCGAGCAAAGAGAACTCTCCTTCCTTCATGGAATTGTAACTCTTAGCACAGAGCCCTCCCATAATAACTGTCATTGTAATGTTGTTGCTTGTCTTGTCATATAATATTTGTCCCTCTCAATACTTAGAGATCTAAAAATAGACCTGCCATTTGATCCTAAAATTCCTCTACTAGTTACATATCCAGAAGACCAAAAATCACATTATAACAAAGATATTTGTACCAGAATGCTTATTGCAGCCCAATTCATAATTGCTAAGTCATGGAAGAAGCTCAAGTACCCATCTACCCACGAATGGATTAATAAATTGTGGTATATGTAAACCATGGAATACTATGCAGCCTTAAAGAAAGATGGAGACTTTACCTCTTTCATGTTTACATGGATGGGGCTGGAACATATTCTTCTTAGCAAAGTATCTCAAGAATGGAAGAAAAAGTATCCAATGTATTCAGCCCTACTATGAAACTAATTTATAGGTTTCATATGAAGGCTATAACCCAATTATAGCACAAAAATATGGGGAAAGGGAGTGAAGGGGGGAGGATGTGTGGAGGGAGGGTAATCGGTGGGACCACATCCAGGGTGCATCTTAGAAGGGTACAGGTGAAACTTACTAAATGTAGAATATAAATGTCAACACAATAACTAAGAAAACACCATGAAGGCTATGTTAACCAGTTTGATGAAAATATTTCAAATTGTATATAAAACCAGCACATTGTACCCTATGATTGCGTTATCATACACAGCTATGATTTAAAAAAAAAAAAAGAATATCTGTCCCTCTCCAGGCAGAGGGGTAGAGACTGTATCTTAATGAGGTTGGAACCAACCCATTGCTATTCAATAAATGCCTGCTGAAGATTGATGGTGTGGCTGTGCCATGCACTAGGCACCTGGTGGTATGGGTGTTGAGATTCCTCTCTCCTACGGGAGTGGAAGGGCCTGCAATAGCTGGAGGAAAATTTGATGGGTCTGGGACACACATAGTTATAGTTAAATAAAAAAACTTGATCCCCAACACGAAGGTCTGCTTTCTGTTCTTTTCTGGCTAGTCATGAAACACTTAGAAATGGCATGCTCTTTTACCTGTCTGTAAATTAAGAAAGACTCTGACAAAGTCTGCTCTAGTTCCCCACACTCTGTACACTGTGAAGGAGCCTGTCCCAGCTAGGGTCCCAGGTGGGCTCCTAGGATGTGCAGGCCTGGTGCAGAGGTTGTGACCTGAAGGGGGCGCTATTATCTCCATGGTTGGGGGAGGATGCCAGGAGTAGAAGTGCTAATTGGAGAACCAAGTTCTGCATCCAACCTGGCGGGAGCCAAAGTCAGATGTCTAAGTCAAGTAGTGGCCCAGGGTTTGGAGGGAAGGACAAGAGGCTGAGTGTCCACAGTGTGGCAGGAGGCATCAGGAAGGTTGGCTTCAGATGCAGCTGGTAAATGGCTCTGGCATTGAGGGCTAGCAGGGTAGGTTAGCACATTCCCTTAAGGGGTCCAAAGTGAGTCAGATGACAGTCAGATGACAGATTACTTTGTTGATAAGTAATCAATAAAGCTTATGTTACTACAAATATTTATTTGTTTGTTTGTTTAGGTAGAGACAAGGTCTTGCTATTGCCCAGGATGGTCTTAAACTCCAGGGCTGAAGCGATCCTCCTCACTCAGCCTCCCAAAGTGCCAGGATTACAGGTGAAAGCCACGCTGTATGGTCACAGATATTTACTTTTCATTTGTGCCAAAGCCTCTTTGCTTTTTGTGGCATTTCATTTATCAAAGAAAAGCATCTGTAGAAGAGAAAACCAACATTATTCTTGGACTGGGCTAATCCTGTGTATTTGTAAGTGGATGCTAAAGTCCTTCTGAGTCCTACAAAATAAGGCCAGACTAGCCTCAAGTCTCAGTCCAGCTGTAGACCACAGGGAGTCACCAAATATTCCAAGTTAAATTAATTTTAAAGTTTTCCTCATGAAAATGTACACAGTATATCTGTCTTTAAACTAGCCCCAAAGAGATCAGGGAATGAGTCATTCCATTTACAGCAACAACACAAAAAGAGGGATTCACAACAGAAAAGTCTTTTATAAAGCGAGCTGCCCACATGTATTTAAAAAGAGCTGGGAGTTAGGAAAACTGTAATAAGTACATGAATGTCTCAGAGAGCATCTATGGAAGTCAATTACCCCATCCCACATGTCCAGAAGGGACAAACCACTTTCACAAAATCAAACAATTCAGCAATTGAAGTTCATAGGGTTGGAGAAGCATTGATTCCAAGCTCGTGATTCAACAGTACAATTCTGACATTTTTATAAGTCCTCTTTTTTTCATATTAATTCAATACATGTATTCTACTACTTTGCTTGGCACTAAGGATATATGTGAACAAGGTGGAAATAATCTCTATTCTGGTAATGAAGACAGACAACATACAAATAAACAGATGAGTAATTTCTAAAGTTGCAGATGATGTGAAGGAGACAATCAGGTAGCTGAGATTGTGTGTTCAGAGGAAGGGAGAGGAGGAATTGGAAAATACGACTTTACAAGGAGTGAGTGAGCAGACCTCTCTGAGCCGTCACATTTGAGTTCAAACAAGACTGCAACAGGAGAATCCCAGGCAGTGGGAATATCATGAACAATGGCCATGGGTCACAAAAAGCCTCGATTCGTTTGAAGCATGAAAGAAACAGAAGATGGTGAGTAAGAGGATATCATGAGATGTGGCTGCACAGTAGGCTGGAGGAAGATCTTACAGGATCTTGGAGTTCATTCCAAGGGCAACGGGTAGCCACCGAGGACTTATAAGCAAGTGAAGCCTACAATTCAATTTGCATCGAGGAACGTTAGTCCTGATGGTCGTGGAGAGGGTGAGACCACGGACATGCTGTGCCAGTTGTTCAGGTAAGCAGTGATGATGGTCTGGACCAACATGAAGTGACGTGGATGGATCTGACGTATATTTTGAAAACAGAGTTGACAAAGTCTACTTTGCATTAGTTGTGGCCTTAGAAGAATGACTTCTGGGTTTCCAGAGGAGCAACCAGTTGGTGCCATTTCCTGAGACGGGCGGGATATGCAGGAATTCTGGCCTTCGGAATCGGAGTCTAGGGAAAATCAAGAACTCATATTTGGTGTTAGATATTGGCAAGATGGCCACCTTGAGATGCAAAGTAGATAGCTGGATAAATAAGTGGAGTTTAGAGGTGAAGCCAGCTCTAAAGAAAAAAAATCGTGTACATAACCGTGTGGGTGGTGGTTGGCCTATCTCAGGGCCAGTTCCCTCCCTCTTCAAAAGTTTGGACAAGTTCTCAAGACTGAATCTTGGAGGTGACGTTACCTCTATTACAATGGGAATCGTTGTGTTATTTGCACACAGGGTGGCTTATCTTAGCAAGCATACCCAGTTATCCATTACTGAGTGTATAAGAAGTGTCAGACACTCGCTTACATTATTCCATTTAATCTTCAAAATGTTATGAGCAATGCAGGGCAAATAGGAGCACATCTAGATGGAAACTCTGAAATATTAAGTGGCCTCCCGACAGACACACAGCTGGTAGGTGGGAAAGCTGGGAGGAGAACGCAGGTCCATCTGACTCTAGGGCAGTGTTTTTCAACCCTTTTTATGTCACGGCATATTCGAACTCTTAAATTATGTTGATCCAGAAAAAGAGTAAAAAAGGAATATGTTTACTGTGCTTTGAACTTCTTTCAAAAATAATTTAAGTAACGATCCTCAAAATGTTTTTGTGGCACACCTAACATCCTCTCACCGCATAGCGGTTGAAATCACTGCTGTGGGCCATGCACCTGCCCTCATGGTCCTCTCCTCTCAGTAACAATCCCTTATCTGCTTCTCATAGAAGAGCAATTTCAATAGTGCTGTAATAGTAGAGGGGCTGTGTAAGCCTCCATTACTTAATGGAGGTACACTATTAAGTACACCATTGGTACACCAACTATGCAGAGTGAAGATGGGAAATCCAGTAGACCCTCCATAGCTGACCACCTCCCTACACTGATCACCTCTTTGAGTTGACCCAATTTCCACAGACCGGACATGCACCACATGTGCATATCAGTATGGTATGGTGGTTCCTTATGTTGACCAGTTTATTACAGTCCCTTGGCTGGTCAACTTATAGAGGTTCTATGGTATAGGAAATACATCACATAGAGCACATATAATATACATTCTATGCAATATATAATTATGTACACCTATGTATATCTGTAAAATGGGATTTGGGGCAACCATATAAGATGATCATAAAGATTATTTTAGTTCCTAAGGTTTTTAAATTATAAAATATTTTGAATAAATGAAAATAGAGAATATTATATCCACTATTCACGTTTCCCAGGTGTTAACATTTGTCCTTATTCGCTGCAAATATCTGTTTTTGTTTTAGGAAATGCAGCACTGTAGAACTTGGGGTGCAGCACTCTCCCTCTCTCTCCATAAGTAACTGTCAGCGTCTGGTCAGTGTGGGTCTTTCCCATGAAAATTTTTGTACCTTTACTACACACCTATGTATATATAAACAATCCACAGTGCTGGTATACTGAAACAACAATTTTCCATAAACGGTACCATCCTATGCACATTCTCTTATGCCTTGCTTTTCCCAACCAGGAATAATGCAGTGGTTATCCAGGGTTTTTGATAACAATTAGGTTCCTACTATGTACCAAGGCCTATGCTTACAATTTACATATATTATCTCAATCGGTCCTTATAATAAACCTAGCAGGTATGTATGTTTGCCCCATTTTACCACAGGAGAAACAAAAGCTCAGAGACACTAAATCGCTCTCCTAAGGTCCCACAGCCAGTAAGTGACAGGTAAGTCACTATTCAACATTTTCCCTCAATCTGTTCTCTTAATTATTGAGGTTTGTTTTCATTATTCTCATTCTGTTTTCTTGATGCATAGATTCAATTCTCTGCTTGCCATCTCTGTTTCCTCCCCTTTAAAATCATACCACATTTGTCTGTGCTGTTTCTTCCCAGGTTTTTTGTTACCCTGCCTTGTGTTTTGGGTCGGTCAGACAACTGGAATAAGAACAGAAGGGCTTTGGAAAGCTCCCATGACCCCATCAGCAAAGGCCTGCAGCAGAAAGAATGATTCCTCAGTTCTGATGATGTTTCTGTGAAAATGGGTGCTCTGATTATCTACCATGTCATGACAACCACCTCTAAAGTTAGAGCAGTGTTTTTCAACCTTTGTTATCTCACGGCACACTTAAATTATGTTGACCAAAAAAAAAAAAAAAGAGTAAAGAAAAGAATATACTTACTGTGCTTTGAACTTCTTTGGAAAATAATTTATGATTTTTAAAAATTTTTTATGGCACAGCAGTTGCAAATCATTGCCTTAGGGGCTTAAACAAAAACCCACTGGACTATGATCTTGTGTAGTTCTGTGGTTGGACTATTCAGCTGGGCAGTTCTTCCGGTCTCTCTTGAAGTTTCTTACGCAGTTTTAGTCATTTGGCAGCTGCGGTCCTCAAGGATTCAACGGGGATGCTGGGATGGTTTGTGCTCTCTGCTCTCCTCTCCACATGGCCTTTCCAGGCAGCCTGTCCATGTGGCCTCTCCAACAAGACAGCCAAACATCTTGCTCAACAGCTGGACTTCAAAGGTGCAAAAAAGGGAAGTTGTCAGGCATCCTTAAGGCCCAGAACCAACACATTGTCACTTCGGCCAGGTTCCTCAGTTTAGAGTGAGCCTCAGATCCTGCGTGGGTGGAACTGCTCAGAGAGGTGAACACTGAGAATGCAGTTTACTGGGGGCCTTGTTTGAAGGCTACTATAGTGGGAAAACTTAGACAGAACTCATCTTGCCCTCTAAACCTGCAGTCCCCAACCCCCATCTGTGGGCCATTAGGAACTGGGCCACACAGCCAGAGGTGAGCTACAGGGGAGTGAGCAAAGCTTCATCTGTATTTACAGCCATTCCCATTGCTCACATCACCACCTGAGCTCCACCACCTGTCAGATCAGCGGCAGCATTAGATTCTCATAGGCGTGAACCCTGCTGTAAACTACATATGTGAGAGATCTGGGTTGTGTGCCCCTCATGAGAACCTAATGCCTGATCATCTGAGGTGGAGGTGTGTGTAATGCATTTGAGTCATCTCGAAACCACATCCCCAACACCAGCTCAGAGAAAGATTGTCTTCCATGAAACTGGTTCCTGGTGCCAAAAAGGCTGGGGACTGATGCTCCAAATGTTCTTCCTATAAAGATTCCCTTTATATGGATCAATGCTTTCCCAATACATTTAAGAGGCTCTTCAGCAACATTCTGTGCAAGACAAGCAAGAGATGAAATTAACAATACAGTAACGGCAATAGCCAAAGACTAAGTCCACTTAGGAATCCAGGATTCTCATCCAAACATTTTCTTCTTAGACTCCCTGCTCAACATCTTACCTCCCCACTACAGGGACTCTCTCTAAAAGTTTTCTCCAGGTTTTGGAGCTCATGCCCACCAGATGGCAGCCATAGAAATATCAGAACTTTCCTTCGGAATTGGATTCCAATCAACTTTCGACTTTGGGACAGGCCAAATTGTACCCCGTCATCTTCCCACTCAAAAACTCACAACACGATGTATCTCCGAGCTCTTTCCAATTCCTCCTTTGTGAAGGTACTTTGTTCTTTCAAGGCTTGCCTGACATTTAATAGTCTGACTGTTCCTTGGATAAGCTAACTATTTCTAACAAGCAGGTCATACTCAATCTTTTGTTGTTCCAGAGAATGCTGTAATAAGTGTCCTTGAACGAAATACATATTTTTATTGAAGAGAATCTTAAAAGGGAAATAATTATTCCCATTCTGCCAAAATCCTTAGAATTTACAAGATAAAACTCATGCTTCTTGAGCAGACATCACCGCCATTCCCAGTTTTCACCACTCCCAGCACCTACCCCAGGCCTTTGCCTACTCTGCACCCCTTTTTGCTTCTGCTGGGCCTGGCATGCGCACTCCACCCCTCTCTGCTGAATTAATCCCTGTGATCCCTCCGTTCAGGTGGCAGATCCTCCTGGGAACTGCTCCACACCACTTTTATCTTTGCACGTGCCACATTGTATCCGCTTGATTATGCATACACCTGTTTTCTCTCCTACATTATGAACTCCTCCAAGTCAGAACCTGAGGACAGTGCTTGTGTCTTATTATTTTTATTTCTGAGTGTTTAGCAGAGTGTCTGGAGCATAGCATGTGGTCAGTCACACTTGAATAAGTAAAGGCATTAACTCCTCCACCCTTATTCTCGTGCATGTTTGTTCCTTTCAAAAGTTAATGGAGCTGGTAAATTTCTTTTTCTCTAATCAATAATAATACCATAAAAACACATACATTAACTCACACACACACACACACACACACACCATAGCACGTACCTGTATCTATGTGGTATTATTCATCCAAAGATTCCAAAGACTTTCTTTTTCAATATTATCTCATTAATTAATTAACCCGGTTCAGTTATGTTGTCACTAGAGGTTACTGGGGGAGAAAAAGTCAAGGAAGGGTTGGACTGGGCAGAGAAAATGACTGGTGAGCTCATGGTGAGGTCAAAAGAAGTGTCACATGCTTACATACGTGTCTTTGCTTCCTTCCTGCCCTAATAACATACACAACGCACCCTCCTTTGTAATTAACCTCCCCACGTGTTATCAACCACACGTTGCACTGTCGCAAAAACCTCCAAAATAATATCATAAGGCCAAGACATTAAAGC
Organism: Perodicticus potto; assembly: GCA_963574655.1. Taxonomy (NCBI): domain Eukaryota; kingdom Metazoa; phylum Chordata; class Mammalia; order Primates; family Lorisidae; genus Perodicticus; species Perodicticus potto. Next base: position 16,722 of record CAUYRH010033928.1, on the reverse strand, counting down.
AGGTCCCCAGTTAAAGTTGGTTTGTTCAATGTTGCTTCCTTACAACATTGATGAGAATATTGTTTCCATTTATTTTAATGGATTCCCAGCAGAGCCACGGTCTGTGTGGAATCTACGCGTTGTCCCCATGTCTGTGTGGGTTTTCTCCTGGTCCTCCAGTTTCTTCACATATCCCAAAAGTGTGCACGTCAAGTGAATCAGGGACATCAGCTGTGTTGAGGTGTCCTGTGATGAGATGCAGTCCTGCCCCTGTCCAAGGTGGGTTCCCGTAAGTTTCCCTGAGCTGCCAGGGCAGCCGCCAGCTACCAGAGACCAGGAGCTGAAATAGTGGGGTTAATAATGATCTTACTCATTTTTATTAACCTCCCTTAAATGTATTTATAGCTCACGTATCTTTCAATGTCTAATATTAGAAGTGCTGCAGTCTTTATTCAGAACTTTGGTGATGTTTTTACGGCCAGAAATATGTGTACGCTATCGGAACTCAACTTTGGTTCAGATCAATTCACCTATGGTAAAACTGGTGCAGAAATGCATTCTTTCACTTAAAGTCGCAGTTTCCAGGAACCCATGGAGGATGTTGAATAAGGATTAAATTCTTTTCTACAACTGCTGTTAGGACTGAAATGCAAGAGTAGACAGACATCCTGATATTCTCGAAAGAAAAAAAAAAAGCATATCCCCTGGCTGGGACAGCCATCTGAGACAGAGATAAAGGAAGCCTCCAGGGCTTTTAATCTAGGATACTGTTCAAATGAAAACACTTCTGTAACTAAAGAAATTCTCATGGGAGAGAATCTTTTCCCTTATCTGTCTGACTCCTGCTATGAGGAATGCTGAATTAAATATTTTCAATTCAATTTCATTTCTTGGTAACTCGTACCACCCCACCCCCCATTTGCATCTCTAATAAAAGATAGTTATTTTTTACATTAATAAGATTTTTGCAACAGATAAATGTCCAGTACTAGAGAAAATGATACAATAAAGGCATTGTTTTAGTTTTGTGTCTTCTTTTGCCTGTCAAGCTAATTACTTAAGTTGACATCTTTGCTCTTGAAGACAATAATAATAACAATATCTTTCATTTTCACGGTCCCTTCTTTGCACTTGGCCCTGGGTTAGATGATAGACTACATCAGCTCCAGTCCTTGTGGTTCTGAAGAGTAGGCGTTATTATCCCTGTTTCACAAATCCTGAGTGCAAGAGAGGTCAACGTCTCACTCAGGGTCACACAGCTTTTTTTTTTTTTTTTTTTTTTTTTTTGCAGGGCTGGGTATGAACCCACCACCTCCAGTATATGGGGACAGCGCCCTACTCCTTTGAGCCATAGGCGCCGCTCCCAAACACAACTATTTTCTTTTCTTTTTAAAGCCAGTTCTAAAACCTAGATCTGTTAGAACTAGAAATCTATTCTTTTGTCCTAACGAGACTCTCCTATAAGTGTTTTTAATTCCTAAAAGGGGTTGGTGATTCAGGTTCCCTGGCATAAGATTCAAGACTTACAAATTTTAATCTAGTTGGGAACTGGAAATTCACTTTCATTTATTGCTGCTATAATCAAAGAAGCTTTTACTTTAATATTAAGGTGGGGGACAGAAGCACAAACAGAAACAGTTAATGAATATTCTAATTGTTCTTCTGACCCCACTTGCATTAACCTGTATGTAATTTTTAGCTGGGCCCTGTTCCCCAAGTGCTATGATTACACTTGACCTATGTTACTTCTAATTTCAATCATGAACTAATTTCCAACAATAACTACCCACAGTTCAAGTTACCCCTAAGGAACCACTGAGGTTTAATATAAACAACACACACACAGTCACCTCCCAAGGTTGCCTGCACTTTTCTTTTCACAGCTGAGATTTACTAAACTGTCAGGATACACTAAATTGAACCTATCTCAAGAGGGATTTTTAAAGTATAAAGATCCGAGAAGTGTACGTTGAGGCGATGTAATTTCAGTGCCTAAGCTCATTCACTTCGCAGGTAAGCAAATGTGCCATCTAGCAGCTTCTGTGATCTTGAACCTCTGAATCTCAGTTTTCTATGCTGGGACAAAGCGAGTTTTTTGGTTTTGTTTTGTTTTTTGTTTTTTGTTTTTTGGTTTTTTTATTTATTTTAATATAAGGCCTATTTCCCAGGTTCAAAAAAAAAGACTACTTTTTGTCATTTTAGATTTTAACGTGGCATTTAATTCATTTAAGATCTATATTCAAAGTCTTACTTTTAAAAATAAATTCCTGGATCCTTGAATTCAACCTAAAATTCTTATAATTCTATGTGTAAATATAGCAGACTTGAGAATGGCTTTTGATTAATATTTGATCAACTCAAGTTGAACAGATCAAACTCCTTTGAATAATCAGTAAACTCCTAAAATCTATAAATTCAGTATATTTAATCTGCTTTACAAGCCCTTCAGATGGCTGCCTTTTCAGCCAAAAATCTTCCTAAGAACTCAACTCTGGTAAATTTAATAAATGAAACTTAAAGCTATAATAAATTTCAACATTATAAGCAATAAACATAAAACACCTATTTCAATTTTCTTATAAGGTAATAAGACTAGGGATTCTTTTTCACTTTATCCCCTTTAAACTCAATTTTAAATCTTCCTAACATTAAAAGATTCTCAACTTCATGAGAAGTTCCAGGCAAACCGTAGTTACCATCTCAGAGAACTGAGGTCCTCTCAAGTAAATAAAAGGGACTTAAAGACTAGAGACCAAGACCAGGAAAATAAACCTGGGGTTTTAGTCATCCAGATCTGGGAAGGGTCTCTCCATCCACTGACAGACACGTGGACTCATTTTTATAATCTCAATACTAAAGGACTCAGTCTTTTCCCTTCAAGTAGAGTTGGTTTTACTGAAGTAGGGGCAAAGTATGCACACAGTTACCTAATTGTTTCATCTACAGTCACCCTCACTGTTTGGGTCTAACGTCTTTCAATAATCTCTTTATGGTCTGCTTAAATCATGCTTTTATTTTATTTTATTTTAGTTCATTTTATTTTAGCTGTCTAGTGTGACAGGACACAAGTCCTTTGGTTGGAGGCTCTATCTCCATACCTTCATCTGGTCTGTAGTTATGAAGATGTCATGCTAATGACAATCTGATCATTCCAGTACCTCCCTCACAGGAGCTATTTTGAGGATCAAAGGAGCTAACTAAATGCTAAATACTTGCTACAGAGCCTAGAACATAATGGGCACTTGACAACTCCTATTATTGGGGGGTGTTTTCACTTACATAAATTTTTATCCAATTGTTCAATTTTAGTATAATGACATATAATTGCAATTTTTAAAGTCGTATATCATATTATGTCCATTTCCTTCCAAAGTCCCACTAAAGCAGTGGTAAAAAGATATTTAAAGTAGTATAAGCCTGTAAGTACAAGAAAAACAAAAAAGCAGAAGAGATAATGGTTTAGGAAACAGAAAACCTAAATATGTGGTGGAAAAATCTGAGTAGCAACTTAACTTACACTGAAAATACCTGAAAAGTCTTCAGCATTGCCAGCAATAGTTAGCCTGATGATGGAGCAAAACGTAGAAACATTAATTCAAAATTGTCTTTAAGAAGCATTTGGACCCTTTGATCAGCTCTCATTCTGTACAGGTGATAAAAGCCTTCTCCCTCTGATAGAAGAATAGGTGTCATTTATTCTGTCAAAAAGTAAAGCCTAGAACTGAGGACTGGGCTTATTAGCAACAGGTGAAGGCTTGAGTGCCTAAGTAAAACAGGAAGATTAACAGAAGCTTAAACACAAATATTGAGAGGTCCTCCCAACACTCTAACCCTCCATGCATGTTGTAAAAACCTTCCCTAAGGAAGCCGGCCAACCCCCCCTAGAAAGAGACCTAATGATTCTGACGTTTTGGATTCCCCAATTGTCTTAGTCTGTTCAGGCCACAGTAACACAATACCTTGAACTAGGAAATTTATAAACACCATAGGCTCATTACTCACAGTTCTGGAGCTGAGGAAGTAGCAGATTCCGTGTTTGCTTAGGACCCATTCCTCACAGTTGGTGTCTTCTGTGCATGAGGAGGAGCCCTCAGGGGCCTCTTTTTTTAAAACAAAAAAAATATTTTTAATGACTGAAACAAGAAACACTTAAAACTGCAGCTTCTGGAAGAAGCACTTATTCTTGCCCATCTTGCACCTCTCTTCAAACTTGACCTTGGCTTCCCATCAGGACTTGCGGTTTAAGAGCAGGGTCTCTGAAGACATCCTTGTTGACCATAGTTTTGTCCAAGGGGATATCCACAGAGTACCCTGTGGGCACTACAGAGGTAACTGTAGTTATAAACTTTTACAAAAGAAATGATCTTTAATCACTTGGCAATCTTCTTCTTGCCCACAGCAGCTGTCACTTTGCAGGGATAACAGTCAATTCCAGCTATCAAAGCATAGCTGTAGGGGCCATCTGACGTGCCATCATCAGTGTTCTTCATGATGACAGAAGCATCCAGCAAGGACCAGCACCACTTTCCCAGGTTTCACGAACTTGCCTATTTTGACAGCAACCACCATGGCCTACATCCAGAAAGCAGGGGCCTCTTTTATAATAAAGGCATTAATCCTATTCATGACGGTTGAGCCCTCATGACCTAGTCCCCACCTAAAGGCCGACCTTCTAATACCATCTCATTGGCGATTAGGCTTCAATCTGTGAATTTCGGAGGGGCACAAACACTGGCATCATAGTGTCAATGGAATGACACAAAATCATAAAAGGAAACACTGCAGTTGATAAGCCCACCCCCAAGCACAGAGCTTCCAATCAGCTTTTAGTAGTGAGGGGGCAGCCAAGGTCTCCCATACATTCAAAGAAAACTTCTGATCTGAATTCAAAGACCCAAATAAACAGAAAAAAATTGCACACAAAATAAAATATTAAAAAATTGTTAATATCTTTGCAGAGAAAAGTATCTTGAAAGCAATTAGAGTGGAATTGCTTTCCTTTAACAAAAGAGTCTATTAGGGGATTGAAAAGAAACTCTCGAAAGTTAAAAATAGAAAAAAGCACAACCTAATCAAAAGTTTAACAGGGGTGTCCAACCTGAAGCCCATAGGCCCCACACTGATTTTGGGAGAGGACTTTTTTCTTTCTTTCTTTTTTTATTGTTTGGGACTCACTGAGGGTACAAAGTATTAGGATACACAGATTAGGTTGTTAGGTAAAGTTCCTCTTGCAATTGTGTCCCACCCCCAAGGGGCGTGCCAAACGCTGTGACATTCCCCATCCCCCTCACTCCTCCCCTCTCCCTGAGCCCCCATTCCCCTACCCTACCCCTTGTATTAGATTATTCATTGTCTGCCTTCATATGAGAATTGAGTACACTGTATTCTTGCTTATCAGCTCTCATTAGTGTTTGTGTATTTACTATGTGGCCCAAGACAACTCTTATTCTTCCAACATGCAACAGAGGGGAAAATATGTTGGCCACCCTTAATTTAGAAGATAACAGTGAGAACACTACCTAGAAAGTAGTACTCCACCAAAACAAAGGGATAAACCAATAAAGTAGAAACAGTGGAATCCAGGAAAAAGGGAAGCCAACACAAAAGACACAAAGGAAACCACTAAGATAAAGGTGTAAATATCTCAAAAGGACAGTTATCCAACAAACTTAGAGAGCAGCCAGTTGAGATTCAAGCAGATCAAATGGCTCCAGCGAGGGTTTTTTCCCCAAAAATGAAAACTAGTAGGATGCCAAATGTTCTCCGCTCTCTATCTCTGATAATTTTCTTTATTCTGAAGTCACTTCCGAACATAAAGTAATAGAACTGAGATAGAGTTGGGGTGAATAAATGGCAAGAATTTAGAAAAGAAGATATCCTTCACTTAAGGGAAGGTTTAAGGCTATGCAGAAAAAACAAGCATCCATATGCACACACTACATATCATAGCTGGGAGTCCCTTTGGACCATAATACGTAAACTCTGAAAATGGATCAAATTAAAATACTGATATAACAATAGTAAGTGGATTTGGAAAGATGAAAAGAGACAGAGTGTGTGTGTGTGTGTGTGTGTGTGTGTCTGTGTACACACATACCCTAAAGTACAAGAAAAACTTGAAGAGAAACTTTGATCTTTGGATTATTAGCGCACACTCTGCATGATTTTGATTTGTCTAAATTTGTTGAGGTTTGTTTTATGAACCAGAATATGATGCATCTTGGCATATGTTCTGTGAAGACTGCTGCTCTTGGGTGTAATGTACTTTAAATTGTTGATTAGATTCTGCTGGATTGTCTCACCGATTTCTAGATCTTTGCAAATTTTCCATCTAGTCGTTCTGTAAGTTGAGAGGTATTGAAGTCTCCAACCATAATTCCGGATTTGTCTACTTCAGTTCCGTCCTTTTCTGTCTCCTGTTTTGCAGCTATTGTTCGGGGCATACAACCCAGGATTGCTCTGCGCTCTCTCTCTGATAATTTTCTTTATTCTGAAGTTACTTATATGTGGTATTAATAGAGGCCCTTTTTTGGATTAATGTTTGCATCATATATCCTTTTCTATACTTTTGATTTTGACCTTATCTACATAGTACCTTATAGATAGGGTCATGTTTTTAATGACACCCTGACAATCTTTGCTTTTAATTGGTGTTTTTAGATATTTTGTTTTTAATATAATTATTGACATGTTTGTGCTTACGTTTACCATTAATTTTTTATTCTCCTTTTGTTCTCTTTAGTTTTTCTTTTCTGTTTTCTTTTGCCTGCTTCTTATAGATTACTGGAACACTTCTAGAATTTCATTTTGATTTAACTGTAGTGTCTTTGAGTAATTGCTCAGAGTATTAGATGATGTATGCTTAATTTATCATAATCTGCTAGGGTTGTCTCTCTATTCAAGTATAGAAATCTCACTTCCCTTTATACTCTTTTACCCTTTCCCACTTTTAATACAATTGTCTGAAATATCTTATCTACATACATTTAGAACTACATCAGACAGAGTTACAATTTTTGCTTCAATTATTACATATAATTGAGAAAAACCCAAGAGAAAGAAAGTCTATCATGTTGGCTAATATTGTTGCTTACTGTATTCTTTTTTCCTGATGCTCCAAGATCACTTATTTTATTGTTTTCTTTATGGTCCCGGAACTTCCTTAGCCATTCTTTTAAATTAGATTTGTTGGTAACAAATTCTCTTAGTTTTTCTTATTCTGAGAATATCTTGATTTCGTCTTTATTCCTGAAGTATATGTTCCCGGGAAATAGGTTTCTGGGCTGTCAGTTCCTACCTCTCTTCCTTCCTACTTCCTTTCTTCTGGCTTCTGTGGTTTCTAGTGAGAAATCTATTTTCATTATAACTGTTTCACCCATAGGTGAAGTGCTATTCTATCACTGTTTGCAAGGTTTTTTTCTTTGCTTTAGTTTTCAGAAGTTTGAGTATGATGTATCTTGGAGTGGACTTCTCTGAATTTACCCTCTTTGGGATTTGCGCAGCTAGTTGAATCTGTAGGTTTAGTCTATAGTTTAGACTATAGTTTAGTCTTTTAGTCTATAGTTTAGTCTTTGCCAAATTTGGGGGGGTTCAGTCCTACTTTTTCAAGTACTTTTTCACACCTACCCCCTTTCTCCTCTCCTTCCAGAACTCTGACAACACAAGTGTCAAGTCTTTTCTTATAATTCAACAGGTTCCTAAAGTTCTGCTTATTTATTCACTTATTTATTGTTCAATCCAATTTCTGCTTACTGCTTAGATTGGTTAATTTCTATTGATCTATCTTCAAGTTCATCAATTCTTTCGTCTCTTTGTCTCTCCATTCTGCTATTGAGACCATGTTTAAATAGAATATTTAAATTTGTTATTGTATTTTTCAGTCTTAAATTTTCCATTGGATTCTTCTTTTCCATTTCTTTGCTGTGTCTTTTTTGAGACTTTCTGTTCTTTTTTGTTGTTGTTGTTCCAAGCATATTCACAATTGCTTACTATGGCATTTTTGCCATGGCTGCTTTAAAATCTTTATCAGATAATTCAGACACTTCTGTCATCTCAGTGTTGACATCTATTTGTTGTTTTCTGTCACTCACTTCGAGATCTTCCTGGTTTTTGAAAGGATGAGTGATTTTCTTTCTTTCTTTCTTTTTTTTTTTTTTTGAGACAGAGCCTCAAGCTGTCACCCTGGATAGAGTGCCGTGGCATCACAGCTCACAGCAACTTCCAATTCCTGGGCTCAAACGAGTCTCCTGCCTCCGCCTCCCAAGTAGCTGGGACTACAGGCACCCGCCACAATGCCTAGCCATTTTTTGGTTGCAGCCATCATTGTTGTTTGGTGGGCCCGGGCTGGATTCAAACCCGCCAGCTCAGGTGTATGTGGCTGGCGCCTTAGCCCATTGAGCCACCGGTGCCGAGCCAGGATGAGTGATTTTCTATGGAAACCTAGACATTTGGGACATTCTGTCATGAGACTCTGGAGCACACTTAAACTTTCTGTTTTAGATGCATCTTTCTGACACTGCTCCATCAGGGGAAATGAGGAATTCTGCCTCATTACTGCCAGGCAAGAGCAGGAGTCCTGGTTCCCCATTCTGTGAACCCCCATGGAGATGGGAGGTTTCTTTTTACCACTGGGCAGGGGTGACAGTTCCAGCCCCCTTCTAGGCTCTCTCTGACACCTCTCTAGCTGGGGGCAGTAGGGGCACCTTGTAAATATTCCAAAAATGGCCTCATTACTGTTGAGGGGTGGGGAAAGTTCTTAACCTCCCCTAGACGTTCCGATACCACTTCAGTCATGAAAGGATGAAGAGTCTCAAGTTCAGCCAGGTAAGGGTGACAGCCCAGGCTCCCCAGGTAGTCCACCTTGATATTGCTAAAGAGGAAGCTCATTACAGCCTGGCAGAGATGAAAGTCCCAGCTCCCTAGTTGGGCTTGAACACCACCCACCAAGGCCTTAAGATGCCTCATTACACCCTTGCCAAGATGGAAGCCCTGGACTTGATGTTTGCTGACATGGTCGTTGGTAAGGCCATGGTTCTTTCTAGAGTGGTTGTTGTCCAAAAGTTACCTGTCCTGCTAGGCTGCCCCCCTTTTCCTGGTCTTTTGGGTAAAGAGAGCAGGTTTTTGTTGAGTACTTCTTTGTCTGCACCTGTTCGTGTGTCTAAATCGCTGGTTTCTTTAGCTCCAAATTTGGGATACATGAGGCAAACAAATAAACAACAACAACAAAAACCCTACAACTAAACACCTTATTGTTCCTTGGGTCCCAAGTTCCTGGCTCGTTTGCCTTCTGGTTTCCAGCTTTTAGCCTGGTCTCATGTTTTACGGGCAGCTTCCAGGTTGATAGTTGTACTAGGTGTTTACACAGATGTGAACATATGTTGACTCAGTTTTCCCAGAAACAGAAGTCCCTGAAACATTATTTTAACATGATTTCTCTCAACAAAATAATAAACTGGTTGGAAGGGCTAGAATATAGAGAAAAGGAAAAGTGAGAGAGATGTCACAGCCTCCCCAGATAATCCACTTCACGTGAAGTGCAAGGAATCAGCCAGGCCTTGAGCTCCCAATAGAGAGATCAGATCATGGTCACAAGAACAGAGCCTACCTAAAGGCACCAGTGGCCACTTATCATTTATGACAGCACAGAAAGTCTGGTGGCTGGTGCAGTTCTTTACCTGGTGTGTTTCATTTCTATTTACTTTCCTCTTTCACAGGTTATTTAATATCCTTCTCCTATTGAACTGAAAACTCCATGAGGGCTTGAACAATATCAGTTAGGGAAACAATTGTAGGTGAGCTCTGTGTCTCTATGTCTCTGGGTGATTTGAAGAATTTACAGTCTCATAGAGCTGTAGTCCCCAACCTTTTTGGCACCAGGAACTGGTTTCATGGAAGGCAATTTTTCCACAGATGGAGGGTGGAAGGTAAGTTTTGATATGAGTCTGCAAGCAACTGATTCCTTATGGTCTCTGTGCAGTCAAACCTCTCCGCTAATGACGTCTGTATTTGCCACTGAAGGAGCATTAGATTCTCCGAGGGAGCCCACAACCTAGATCACCCACATGCACAGTTCACAGTACATGAACTGTGCTGCTGTGAGAATCTAATGCTGCTGATGATCTGACAGGAGGCGGAGCTCAGCAGTGAGGAGAGTGAAGGGGAGTGGCTGTAAATACAGATGAAGCTTTGCTCGCTCACCCACCACTCCTGCTGTACAGCTCGGCTCCTAACAGGCCACTCACCAACACCATTCTATAACCTCGGGGCTTGGGAACCTCAGTTGTAGAGCATACTTTAAAATAAATATCTTAAGATACTATCCTTTAATAATACCATTCTTATAAAGATTCTTGGCCTTTTCTACATTTTCTCTTCACAGTCTCAAAGACAAAAACACTCCACTCTTTTTCTCTCCTGTTTTAGGCTTGTACACGACTGTTGTCAGCTTTACTTAGAACTCAAAGCCCTTAGCTTCCTTCACGGTTCTGGACTGATACCACCAATTCAGGTTCTTAGTTCAGCCTAAGTAAGAACTGGACTCTAGATTAGAGGCTTAGCCCTACTCCCATTTTCCTTCTCTTCTTCCCACTTTCAAAAGGTGGGCAAAAAGGGCAGCATGGTAATTTCCCTGGCTTTTCCCATGTAGAAAGATGATACATTTTTTTACTTCTCAGCAAGTAAATACTCTCCCTTTAAGTAGGTATTTTCAGGTGTTAGCTACCCATTCGGGCTTTCTACAGAAAATAATGGTTTAAGATCAACATCGCCTTCTTCCAACTAGATCCTTCTCTTCAATAAGATTGTACTTTTTTTTTTTTGCAGTTTTTGGTCAAGGCTGGTTGAACCCACCACCTCTGGTATATGGGGCCAGCACCCTACTCCTTTGAACTACAGGCACCACCCATCAGATGGTACCTTTTAAAACGGCATTTAAACAGATTGTGTGACTCTTAGTCAGGATGCATTTAAGGCATTCAAGGCCTCCATTTGGTGGGATTGTCCCAAACCAGAGCACTCCTCATTTTTCATTCAGCCTGAAAAGTCCTGATAGCTAATAAAGCATTTCTTTGAAAGTTGGTTTCATTTGAGGGAGGTTCAACACATTAAAATCCTAACTTAGAGAAAAGATAATTCAGGGAGTGACTACTCCTTAAAAGTTTTGGGAGAATTATTGAACTACTCTAATCAATCACACTGGTGTCTATGAGGTCATTCTCTTCTTGATCAATTTTTGTCTGACCTGCTGCATTGCATTAAATGCTTGTGAATATTTGGTAAGTGCAAAGTGAAGAACTAAGTGACACAAAGAGATGAATAGATGATTGAATGAATGAATGGGTGTGCACGGGAAGCAATGGATGAGCACATGAACCACATGCCGTGTGCATCCACCTATCATAACTTCCAATTTCTCCATTAGAAAGAAGGTGCTAATGGGTGCTTTTTGGATTACACTAGATGACATTCCTAAGCAAGCACCTATTTTCTGCCAGGCACTGTGCATAGCACATTTACAGACAATTCGCTTCTGAAAATTTCCTTTAAAGAAAAGGCCTATATCCTGAATACAAAGCAACAACAACACAATAATACATTCTAAATAACCCATTTCTGAGCTGTGTTGCATAAATCCAGATGAGACAGAGCCAGGGACATTACAGGTCTTGTGGACATTAGACATAGAGGGATGTCCCTTATGGAACTTAGATTCTAGCAAGGCAGACAAGTCAAAAACAATAAATTCAATAAAAGTAGATGTGATAAAGGCTAGGAAAGAACCACACTGGGTACTGGAATCTAGGATTATAGATGATCTATGTTTAGTCTCTGAAGAAAAGACGTTTAAGCTGGAAAAATCTCCTTTATTTATTTATTTATGTATTTATTTATTTATTTTTATTTTGAAACAGAGTCTCACTCTGTCGTCCTGAGTAGACTACTGGCATCATAGTTCACAGCAACCTCAAGCTCTTAGGCTCAAGCGATCCTCTTGCCTCAGCCTTCCAAGTAGTTGGGAGTATAGGCACCCACCACAACCCCTTTCTACTTTTTCTATTTTTAGTAGAGACAGGGTCTTGCTCTTGCTTAGGCTGGTCTCTGAACTGAGCTCAAGCAATCCACATGCCTTGGCCTTCCAGAGTGCTAGGCTTACAGGCGTGAGCCACCACGCACAGCCAAAAGCTCCATTTTTAAATGGGTCAAAAGCATCATCGCATTAAACCTCCCGAGTTCTACTTCAGTGGCACTTGTCCTTAATGTACACATATTCCACTCTCAGAGGTCCCAGTGGACAACAGTCAGGACTCTGCAGAGGGTGCTGGCCTCCTAAAAGAGATCTGCTCTGCATTATACCATTCCTTCTCCTTTCCCTTGAGAAACAGTCCATGAATTTTACATTCACTTCCTTGGGAGGATAATTCTGGCCTTTGTTGAGGGGAAGTTTTGCTTAATAGTTACTGAGTAACTGGCACCTGTTAACTTCTTTGCATAAAATGGTATATACAATTTTGGAGCAACCTTTTAGCCTAGGTTAAATACAAAGAAAAACACGGACCAAGCATGAGCTATGTCCACTAAACACAACAATACAGAAGGTGCCAAAAAAATCATGTACACAATTTAAGAGAGGACAATCTGTATTAAAATTGTAATACTCAAGTCACATTTGAGTTCTGCAATTATGGGACATACAAGATGCAATATTGCAAAATAACAAATGGTATAGATTGAGTATTACAACTTTAGTAACAGTTTTTCCTTTCTTAAAATATGTATACATTTTTCAGCACCCTCTGTGTATTTATTCACAGTGTAAGCATTGAGGCAAGTCAAAGGAACTGAAAAAGTAGACCCAGGAAGTATTGGGTACCCCAGTTAAAACATGTTTGTTCTTCCCTTTCCTTGATTTTTCCTTTGGCCTGAGATTGAATGAACTGAATGCCTGTACTCAGAAAGATGCTGTCTCTGCCTCTTATCAGAGAAAACTGATACTAAACATGGAGGTAGGTAGCATAAGTATGAAACTAATGTCAAATTTTTCTGGTTAAAGTTTCAAAAACAAATTACAAAACCATAAATACTTATACCACTGCCTTTTTGCTAAATATTTAGCTGATGTACATAAATGTATGCACATATATAAGATATTTAGGCAAATAACTATAAAACTGTATGTTCAAAATGTGTGTACATAGCAACTATTTATTGACAAATGATTTGTGTGAGCCTGGTTGCTTGCCCTTGGGGCTAACAGCCAAAAGCTATTAATTCTTTCCATGAGAAAAAAACTATTTTAAAACTCATTAATTATGCCTAAAATTTACATTTTTATTTTTATTCCAAGCCTTGATTGCAGGCTATTAAATGAAAATGTGCTTGCATGTTTAAGTATTTCTGAATTTCATAAGATTTGTTTCCAAAGAAGGCAACAATTTAATTTGCGAGGGGAAGAGCCAGGCAAGTGGCTTTATTAAATAAGAAATTGTCTTTGAAGAAATAGTTAGAGTTCAATAAATGTATTTAATGCCTGCTGAGGACTTTCCCCCTTTTTCTTCTGAATTTAATTCATCTTTTTATATGGGTAAAATAAAGATAGTCTTTTTTGAAAAATCAAAAACGCTACAAATCTCCTGAAGTGAAAAGCAGTTTTATGCCTTTTTGTTGGACTCCTTTTATCCTGGACTTAATGATTAGTGATAGAAATATTGAAAGCTAATCAAATCAAAAACAAAAGCTCCATATTCATCTTATAGCTCTTCATCATAATTAGAAAACCTACTAAGTTTTATTATTTTGTACATGTTCAAACACGTCAAGAATCCTACTTATTCTGTTTTCTCCTGGCACCCTCTCTACAATATATTCTACTCTAGAATGACTGTTCCAGGACCAAACTTAGCTGACAACTTGGACTTGGGTTCACTTCTTCCCACGCTGAATCCTTTCTTGCCTTTAATTCTTTGTCTTCTTTTTTCTTAGTTCCTTCTCTTGTGTTGGTGAAGCACATCCACGGTAGCTTCCTGGGAAACAGTGTGTGGGAGATAAAATTTTTAAGTCCTTGCTTACTTGAAAATATTGGTGGATATCTTGGCTGACTCCACACGTCTAAGTTTAGACATTATTGTCCCTCTGAATTTTGAAGGAATTTCTCCTTTGCTTCCTAGCAGAGTTGAAAAGGTTGCTGTAAAAAAAGCCCCATTCTATGTCAAGACCTATCTTTTTTTTTAACTCTCAAAGCTTGAAGGATCCTCTCTATTTGCAAATCTCTGAAGTTTCATAATGAAATGTCTTGGTGAGCCTTTTACCTGAGCATTTTTAAATTTAGAAATGGTTATCTCTCAATTCTGGGATTTTCTTAATGATTATTGTTTTCATACTTTCCTTTTTTTTTTTTTTTCTCCTGTCTGTAGCATTTACTGCTTGGTTGCTGCCCCAGTTTTTCTCTTTCCCATCCCTTGTTTTACTTCTCTTTTTCTACGTCCTTCCTAGGAGCACAGTTTTTGATCAACTTACTGGGAGATTTCATCAACTCTATCTTCCAAACCTTCCCTTTCTCTCTCTGTCCCTTTTAAACTTTGCTACGCTGTTTTTAATACAAAAGAAATGATCCTTTTAACAGTACTTTCTGTTTAATGGATGGGATATCTTTTGTTTCTCTAAGGATATTTCAGAGTCTTTTAAAATCCCTTTTTACAGTGCTTTTCTTTGTTGGCTTTTAAAATTTCCTCTATCTATCCTAAGTTCTATTATGTTGGTCTAAACATTTTGGTCTCTTTATTTCAGGTAAGGGATTTTCTCAAGTTATCTGTTTTATTCCGAACCGTGCGTTTGTAAGTAGAATAAAATACAAAAGCACGTTGGGCAGGGCTTGCTGGCGAGTGGCATTTGCTACCCTTGGGCACTTCTGTCCATTTCTTAGTGAGATATCACTATGTCATCCGTTCTGGGTATTTTCTCTCAAGCATGTTGCTCCTGAAAACAAATCTCCCCTTTCTGGCATAGCCCTGGCTGTAGAATTTGGGGACCGATTAAGGTAGCGGGACTTGGGGCGGAGTGTCTCACCATTACAGAATTTGAGCTAATCCTTTGTTTTTGCCTCTTCTCACTCCTCTGCTCAGCGGTACTGAGTCCTGAGCCTCTCTGGATCTGTTACTCATGGAGACAAACAGCTCTTGCCTGCTAGTTACGGGGAGCCTGGGGCAAAGGACGCTAACTGAAAACACAGGTGAGGGCCGTGCCTGTGGCTCAAAGGAGTAGGGCGCCGGCCCCATATGCCGGAGGTGGTGGGTTCAAACCCAGCCCCGGCCAAAAATGGCAAAAAAAAAAAAAAAGGAAAGAAAGAAAACAGGTGAGAAAGGGAATCTGGAGACCTAACTCTAAGCCAGCTAGCTTCATATCTGCCTCACCTCCCCCCGGCCTTTCTAAACCCACCAACACCTCCAGTTCTAAGCGCTCTTGGGTTCTACAGAGAATGTCATCTTGCTTTTCTTTGGCATCTTTATCCACCAGCTATTATACATGAGTTAGTTTTCTCTACGGGACTAAGTCAGTTGCCAAAGAGCAGCTCTTTTTTTATGCAAAGAAAACGTTGAATTTTGTGTGATTCTGATTGGCCAGCATATTTGCGTTCTAATTGTTCCAATACAGATGAGTCCTCATTGGCTGAGTCAGGTGACCTCTGACTGGTTGGTTCCAAGCGCAAAACCCCGAGGGCTCTATCAAATGTTTCAAACTGAGAGTCGCTGGGAGGCAGCGAGGGAAATCTGGGTACGGTTTATCTTTGCACCCACAGCAGAAACTGATATGGCTGTGACACTTTTTCATCTTTCTGAGAACATAGAGTAGGTGGGTGACCACTCCCTCACCCACCCACGACTGCCTGGCTCCGTGTTAACTGAGCACCTTGTTTAACATGGGGAGTCCAACTTCTCTATCTGCCAGGGCATTCTTAAATAGGCTTACTGCAATTCCTATCAAAATCCCAGAAGGATTTTTTTTTTTTTTGCAGATACAGATAAGCTTATTCTAAAATTTTTATGCAAAGGCACATGAACTAGATGAGCTGAAACAATTTTATAAAAGAACAAAGTGAAAAGACTCAGTGTATCTGATTTCCAACTTACTCTATAGCTACCTTCACCAAGGCTGGTGGTGGTGGAAGGACAGTCACATAGATCAGTGGGACAGAGTGAACCCAGACACAGATCCACATGAAGGAACCCAACTGAGTTATGACAAAGGTGCAAAAGCAATTCAATGAAGGAAAAATAGCCTTTTCAGCAAATTACACTGAACAGTTAGCCATCCACAGACAATACATAAGTAAATAAGAACATCAACCTAATTCCCATGTCTAATTTTAAAAATCAACCCTCAAAATGGATCACAGACTTATAACGTAAGACATAAAACTAAAACTTTTACAAGAAAACCTAAGAAAAAGAAA
The DNA here is from genome assembly GCA_963574655.1 of Perodicticus potto. Lineage (NCBI taxonomy): Eukaryota > Metazoa > Chordata > Mammalia > Primates > Lorisidae > Perodicticus > Perodicticus potto. The sequence goes on along the minus strand of CAUYRH010033928.1, from coordinate 299 downwards.
TCTTCAGGATCAGGGGTAAGCAAAACATTCATAGAATTAACACCAAAAGAACAATCCATAAAAGGAAAAACTGACAATTTGTACTTCAATTTAAAAAACACTGGAAGATACCCGCCTGCGGAAAGACTTCATGAGGAAGACTGCCATGGCAATTGCAGCAACAACAAAAATAAACAAATGGGACTTAATTAAACTCAGAAGCTTCTGTACAGCAAAGGAGACAACAACCAAAGCAAATAGACATCCTACCCAATGGGAAAGGATATTTGCATATCTTGAATCAGACAAAGGCTTGATAT
>CAUYRH010033926.1:0-13621 GCA_963574655.1 Perodicticus potto | reverse complement strand
TTTTTTTTTTTTGAGACAGAGCCTCAAGCTGTTACCCTGGACAGAGTGCTGTGGCATCACAGCTCACAGCAACCTCCAATTCCTGGGCTCAAGCGAGTCTCTTGCCTCTGCCTCCCAAGTAGCTGGGATTACAGGCGCCCGTCACAACGCCCAGCCATTTTTTGGTTGCAGCCCTCATTGTTGTTTGGCAGGCCCGGTCTGGATTCGAACCTGCCAGCTCAGGTATACGTGGCTGGCGCCTTAGCCCGTTGAGCCACAGGCGCCGAGCCCAAAAATGTTATTCTTAATAGACGCTTATTCTTATTTCCCATTTTTACAACTAAACCATAACTGATTTAACCCTTGCTCACACTGTTGTGCAAACTTCAATCTACTTAAGCTAATGCTGTTGCATTTAATTATAAAGTAAACAGTTTGTATACAAATTTTGGATCATTTCTCTATTGTTTCCTTGGGCTAGATTCCTATTCAAAGAATTACTGAAAGTAAGCCTCTTACTTATACATTTCCAAAATGTTTTCTAGAAGTTATACTAATTTGCATTCTCATCACCAGCATATAGAAATGCTTGTATCGGCCAGGAACCACAGCTCACGCTGGTAACCCAGCACTTTGGGAGACCAAGACAGGAGGACTCCTTGAGGCCAGGAGTTTGAGACCTACCTAGGGAATACAGCTGAGACTATACATTGGCTAATCGTATTTATTTGAATGATATGTTCAAATTATTTTCCATTTTCCTAACAGAAGTTAATGTTAATTACTGCATTGGATAAGTCCTTTACATGTTAGTAATATTAATTCTTTGTCATAGTTTTGGTTAGAAAACCTATTGCTCTTCTATTCAATAACTTTTTTCATTGTTTTTATGTTTGGGAAGTCCTATATCCAAAACTCAGCAATTAGGGATTCGCTACCTTTTTATGGTTTCTTTTCTTTTTAAAATAAATATTTATTTATTTTTATATTTCATTTGATTAGTTTAGAATTTGAGTACATGATGTGGTTAGGATCTTACCTGCTATTTAATTTTTTTCAAGTTACTTAATTTTTCCAACCCAATTAACAATGTAAGTTCTCTGTTCATAAAATAAAAAAGACTAGATACATTGGTATTCACTGTAAGAAAGAATGCTAAGTACAGCTGCTACATTTCAGACGTATCAACTAGCCATCTGAGTGACAGATGTCAAGAACTGGGGGCTTTGTGATTTTCTGTGAATGGAAAGAAAACACACTTTAAATTCTGAAAATATAACTGTAGGAGGAAAAAAATTGATGACTTTGTTAAAATAAAAGGTGAGATGGTGAAAAGTAATTCAGTACAAACTATGGATCTCTCAAATTATGGCAGTTTTATACATGAAGAACCTTAGAAATTAACGTCATACTAATAAAGCTAGCTATTTCTACCTCAAACAACTAGTTAGGCAGAGGTAGAAACAAAACCATTGGCTTCAAAATAATCCCAGAAATATTCTTCTTACCAAACAAGTCTTATAGTCCCTGAGTTACAAAAACTTTTTTTTTAACATAAAAATAATTCTTTTGTTAACTTCACTGAAATATTTTAAGGATAAGATGAAAAAAACATAAAAGATTATATAAGATAAAGGTATTAGAAACATTTAAATTATTTTTATTGCTATTTAGGATACTGTTCTCAGTTATTTTTACATGAAGTTCTTATAGTGAATAAGATTTAAATTTATGAAAAATTAATACTGCTATCAGATTACTTCTGAAATCTCTCACGAGCATGTGTTTTATTTTTTTTTTAACCTGTTACTAAAACCTTAAATACCATTTATTTTTAAGCAGGAGAAATTAATAGTAACTACTTACATTAACCTACTAAAAAATATATTCTTTATTAAGGAAAAAGTTGCAAAAATCTACTTTAACTTCCTCTGATCCACCGAATGTAAGACTCTTCCCCTGTAAGTAGATTCAGGTCTCTGAAATTGCTCCAAATCTTCAGGCCCATCAGAAGATGCTTTCATCAACACATCTTCTAAGCTCATGTCTCTGAGAGAGACAGACAAACTTACTGAAGCAAATCATTATTTTCTTTCTCTTTCTGAGAAAGACACCTAACTACTGCTACTTACTACTGCTGCTCCCAGTGCTTCTGCTAACTACTTGTGTAACTGCTGACGGGGGCATACAGCAAACCTTTAAAAGAAATAAAACTACAAAACGTATGCTAGTGCTCTGGCCTTTCCTTTCTCTGACCACATTAACACGGGAGATTTTCTTTATTCCACCTTCAAATATTCTGACTCAGGGTACCTAATTATTCCCTCTGACTTTTGATCACCCTTTAATCATTTTTGAAGCCTTGCTACTTTAAAGTGCCTTTTTTCTTAAAAGAAGGTAAAAACTGGATGTTGCCCCTCAAAATGTAAGTCCAAATCCTTCCTATATTGAAGGAAAAAGTCCTCGGCCCTTGGGATTTTACTTGAAGTCAGCCTGGCAGAGGCCAGAGATGGATTGTACTGAGTCCACGCTGAGAAGTTCAGCCCTGTCGTGCTGGTCCCATAACATTTCACATCCAGCCCTGTAGTAATTACAACCCTGTGCACACAGAAATAACCATGCAAATTGGTTAAAACACAGGCTCTGGGGCCCTTTCCCCAGATTTTGTAATGCCATAGCTAATGTTTATAATGCTGGCAGCCCACTGATGACGTGGTACAGGGACTACAGAAAACGCCTCAATACTCCACCTCTCCTTCTGTCCAAAACCATCACAATGCGACTTTGCTGTTCTTCCTCTAAGAGGTGGAATTTATTTCCCCAACCCATGAATCTGAACTCGTCTTGTTACCTGCTTTGGTAACAGAATACAGTGGAGCTGACCTTGCACTACCATAAGCATTACTCTCTTGGAAACCTGACATTACAGCCTTGTGAATTAGCCTAGGCTTTGGGAGGAGTGACCCTATCACCACCAGCAGACAACATTTGGTCAGGCACGTAAACAAGACCCCCAAGAGCAGTCAGCCCCAGGGGACCACTGTAGACACCTTAGCTCATGAGCCAAGTTCAGCTAAGCCTGGCCTAGCTGCCCAACACTCTATGAGCAAGAATAAATGTCTACCATTTTAAGCCACAAGTTTCAGGACAATTTGTTACAAAGTGATAAGATTATTGGCACATTGCAGTTCTGATACTCTTCACCAAAAATATACTAATTAATCTCTTCCTCCCCACTTCTCCAGCCACCTTCACAATCTAGGCTGCGTTTCTGTTCAGACTACAGCAATAAAGTCTTCCAACTTGTCTTCCTGCTTACTGTCATCCATAAAGTCAGAAACCATGTTGTCACAATTCATGGCTTATCATCATCTACCATCATGCTTGCTACCCCACAGGTGGTTCAGTCCTTGTTTGCAGAATCTGCTGCCAGATTCATAAAACACAACCCTGATCACATTACTATCCCATGTAGAGCTCCGCTGGCATTTACACTATAGGCTGCATGCATTTTCCACTTGGCCTATTTAATTCTAGGAACTCAGTGACCCAGCCCCAGCCTAGTTTCCCACTCTTCTTCCCGCTTCCATTTAGAAGTGGGGACTGGCTGAACCCGGCCTTTACTTCTGTGCACACCTTGATACTCAGCCTCCCGCCTGGAATGTCTTCCACATCTCTGCAAATTCTCTACATTCCTAAAAGCCCAACTCAAAGGCCACCTCCTCTGTGAAAATATGACAGCCTCAGTAAGAAAAGGCTCAGTCCTACTTAGGCACATACCCAACCAGAGATCATGAACTTTTGGAAGGCAGGTACCATCTTTCACCTCTCTGTGTTCCCTATTGTATCTAACACAGTACATGAAACATAATAAGACCTCATTAAATGTCTATTTGAATGCACAGATTTTTAGTCACTACTAAAAGAATAAAAACAGTAATACCTGAACTCATAAGCCAAAATCAGAATGAAGTTGGAAGAATACAAGGGTTCTTTTTAAAGATTCTTTTACAAACTGATATACAGAAAGCCTATTAAAAATACAAATTCCTAGGCTCTGTCCCCAGAGAGATTGGTTCAGCAGAATTCTTAGCCCATGTGATTTTTGAGGGAGATTTATGTAATACTTTGATAATACAGTAACACAGAACCTGCTTTATAGATAGGAATTCCACATGCAAGTCCCCCTTTTTTACCAAGTGCCTAAGAATTTTAAGTTTCTTGACTTTAAGGCCAAGGCATCAAGTACAGCAGGCTTATAAAAAGAATCACTTTAACAATACATACGCAGTCTGGCACCTCATTAGCTTAGGTTGCTGGGAATATGGCATCACACCCTATTCTTTGTAATCACAATCTGCACACATTTTTCTCTACTTGTTCTTTTTATAAACTGTTTAAAGTTTAATTTGCTACAAATAGCCCTTTTTCAGACCATCTTACCACGTGAGACAGGCTTTACAATGACTGAAGGATGCAAGACTCCTACCTCGGTCCCAGAGGCTGGCTCTTAATGCCCTCTCCAGCTGCTCCTCTTCACTCAGTCCTGCTGTGTACACATCATAGTTTCTGGGCACTTCTTGAGAGGGACCAGGCCCACCATACGGATAGTGATTCTGATATCCAGAATGGCCTGGAGACACAATGAAAAGGTTACAGGGTTACAGAACACAGCTATGGACTGTTCTTTTGTTTCATACTTCTTGTCTTGTTAAAGCAAAGACAAGCAAATGATTAATGTCATCATTTTGAGAATAATCATCACTCTCAAAATAAGAAAAGGTACCAAATGGACAAGGCCTTCCAGAGGGCAGGCAATAATTGTCTTGTCACTGTTGTGTTTATGCCTAATGTAGGGCCAGACATGAAGGAGTCTTTGTGCTAACAAGGAAAGGAGATCTTAACTTGGAAGGTCCTCAGAGGTCCTGGAGAAGAAACTGGAAAAGGCAACTGATGCACAGAGTGGATTTTCAACTTGTAACTATTCAATACTTGAACTATTTTCAGGAAGTCCTGAGTTGAGTCAAGAGAATGGAAGAAACAACACATAGTTGGTCTCGGGGCTCCATACAGTGAGGCAGTCCAGTGTTTAATAGAGATACTACGGAACATTTCAGACACTAGTAAGACTGAGAGGTATAAACCAATTTTTCTGTAATTATAAGTCTATACATGTACAAGAGATTGCAGTTCCTTTCAAAAAATGGCTTGATTGATTGGTAAAATAAGAGAGAAAAGACACCCTGCTCATTCAGTATTGCTTTTGCTACTACCACCTCTAGCTACCCATTTATAAGGGTAAATAACAGAGCAAAGTTCAATTCTGCAAGATATTTCCATCAATCTTCTCAGTGAGTTTGAATTTACTCCTTATATTTTCTTTAATCACCAACTGTTACAGATTTTGTTTGGACGAGATCTTTATTTGGGAGAAGGTCACCAATCTCATTCTGGCATAATTAGGGAGAAATAATAGTCTGTTTAATTTTTCTCCTACTTCCCTCTCATTATTATATCCTTTGGAAATGATGCTTCAAATGTTCAAATAATGTGTTTTTGGTTGTTGATGAAAATTCCTAACGTTCATTTGAGTCTCGTGTCACCAATCTATTATCCCATGTAGCCAGGGCCTGACTTAGAGCTTCAGTAAGACCATTGAATAAAACACAGTCAGGCCACAAGAGCCACACTGCATGGCATACCCTGGTTAGCTGAGATTTCATTTTCAGAATTATTGATAATTAGTCCTGAGGCAATTTTAAAATTTACTTTTATATTAATTATGAATAAAAGACTTTCCTAATATGCAAGATTAAAAAGGAAGCATAATTCAGTACTCTAGTAGTCTTTGTTTTCATATAAACAATAAAGTGATAAAAAAACACATGAATCTGGTTTCAGGTGATGACCTAATATAATTTTGTGTTTATATAAATATCTGTCATGTAACAAATTTGTGCCTATTGATCTTTTTAGCACAGCTGAGTTATAAGTGATATACCAATTTATCAATTTAGAGAGTACATCTCAACGGTCTTTAGGATATTTTAGAGTTATACTATCACCGTACTATCATCACCACAATCAATTTTGAGATTTTGACCATTTACATCATTCCCCGCAAAAAGAAATCTATACTCTTCAGTTGACATCAAGCTCCTGTATCTTCTAGCCCTAAGGAATTAGTAGTCTACTTTCTGTCTCTACAGATACACCTATTTGGACAATTCACATAAGTAGAATTACATTGGTAATTTGTGGTATTTTATATCTGGCTTATTTTAGCATAATGTTTCCAATGGTCATCAATGTGACATTTATCAGTATTTCATTCCTTTTTATGGTCAAATAATATTCCACTGTATGGCTGTACTATATTTTATGTAGGCTTCAACTGATGGACATTTGGGTTATCCCCCCCTTTTGACTATTATGAATAATGCTGATATACATTTCTGAAAATTTTTTAGTGGACACATGTTTTCATTTCTCTTTAGCATAGATCTCAGAGAGGAACTGCCAAGATATTTCCCAAAGCAGCTGCACCATTTTATGTTCCTACAAGCCGTGTATGAGGGTTCCAGTTGCTTATACCCTCACCAACACTTGCTGTTATCAGTTTTTTCAATTGTAGTCACCCCAGTGGGTATGAAGTGGTTATCTTCCTATTGTTCTGATGACTGATGAATGATGTTGGGCATCTTTTTATGTACTTATAGCCATACTGTCTTTGGAGAAATATATGTTCAGATCTTTTGGTCTGAACCAAAAGATTATTGAACCAAGACTGATTATTATAAAGCTCTTCTAGCTTAGTTATATTTTACTGAATTGTCCTTAAAAGTAACAAAAATGAATGATTTAAATAAATATTAAATTAAAATGTTGAAGATTTTAGAGACTAATTCTGAAAAGCCTTGCCTCAATGCAGTAAAAATTGGTGGAGATTTACTAAACACCTCCAATAATACAATTTCTCTATTCTCTCTCATGTTTTCCATATCAGAATATTAACATTATTCATATTTAAAACAGAGGAAGGAGATAAGTACATTTTCCAAATCCTCACATTGGTTTAGGGCCAAAATTGGATCTGGATACAATGTGAAATATAGACACTCTGCTCAAATTGGTCTCTACCCAATAGAACCATTGGAAAAATTCAGCTCCCACTGCTGTGCGGGGGACACCAGCTAATTTCACATCTGGAGAGTAAAGGAGATTGCGGTAGTGCTCTATACTCCTGACCAAAAAAAGACCTAGTATGAAGACAAATGGTGAAAACACAATTAACATATCTACATCAGAAAGAACAAATGAAAGGGCAACCATTCTGAAACACCAATGGAATATTTATCGGTAAGTCAGCAGACACCACGGGATGCTTCCACAATCCCTGAACAGAGAAAGCACCCAGTTCCCTAAGAGTGCCAATTATTTTATTGCAACACAAAAAGCATACTGGGTAATTTCCCATAGGGCTCATTATCACTTTCAAACCCCTGTGGAAAGTCATTCTGTTAGGGAAGGGCTACCCAGCATTTCTACCTATTTATCCCTCAGAATGCTCAGCTAATTCAAATTCCAAAATAACCCAAAGTCTATGAATACTTATCTATACAGACTATATACACCCACAGAGTTTTAATCACCAGGTATACATGTAGTAATTTGAGGCAACATTTTTTATTCATACTATTTCTTACTTAAAAACAACCTGGCAGTGCTTTAATGAAATAAAGTCAACAACTCTCAACATCTGACTATTATGAAAACTAATTTGGTACTTGTCAGACGAAACATGGGGAGAGGGAATGGGAAACTTTTGGTGCCTTAAGTCAAAAAGACTAGTGTGGTTAAAGGTTCCATATCATGGATCATAAATCATCACCAAGACCAAAAATATCATCCATATATATTATAATGAGAACAAGTCTCCTAGGACCCAAAATGTTCCACAGTTATTTCACTGGTCCAATCAGATGTTTTTAAATCTCCATAATAAACATTCCTGTAAAAATCTAACAATCCAACACTTAAGTTTACATTATGTCCTGCGATAAATAACAATTTAATTTCTTTCTTTTCTTTTTTTTTTTTTTTTTTTTTTAGCTATACACTTGAGCTCTGTAGCAAAAAAAAAACTCTGGTTACCATTATTCTATTAACTACTCCATCTGTTCCTCATACACATAGCAGGATTTCATGGCAAAGGAGATCAAGAAACACCAGCAAGATTAGAAAAATTGGTAACAGCTTTTTAAACATTCATAAGGTTCTTTGACCTATAACGACTTTTCCAGCTAAGGACATCCATGTTAAGAATAAATCGTTACTTGTCAGAGATACACAGGCTCTCATAAAAGTTCCCAAATGGCCATTAGCATGGCCACCTGGCCTTATGCAGCCCTTCCTTTGAAGAAATCCCATCACTTCAGAGCAGGGAATATAAATATGGTAATCTCATGGAAGTTGAGAAAGGCAAAGGGGGCTTTTATTTTTGCCTTTAATTCTCTGGTCTGTGAGTGTGCTGTGCCTACGCCTTTTCCATATGAAGGAGAGGAGCAAGTTTCCCTTCTTTTTAAGATAAATAAATAAATAAATAGAGTTAAAAAATTGATCCAAGACAATAAGTGGAACTGCCCTACTTTGTAAGGTTAAATAGGCAGAGTGCCCATCTCTCATCCTTGCACAAAAGAAAAAGCAAGGGTTAGGAATCAGGGAAATACACTTTTTTTCTAGTTCTATTGCAGACTACCCATGTGACTTTAGCCCAACTACTTAACCTTGCTAAGCCTTGGTTTCCTAGCTGTCACATAAGATGCTGAGACCAAGTAATCTATGATAGTTTAAGTCATGTCTGTGCCAAGTATGTCCTTACTATCCTCTTTGCCCAGAAGAGCACTGCTGTTTCTTTTGGGGATTTAAAAACTGAACCAGAAGAGAAGGCCCTTTTCCCTCTAGCAACTTCAAACTGTTAGATATCACACCCTATGCCCCATGGAGAGAATGAAGTCAACAGGAAGAAAAAAACCACCAGAGGAAATAGAATCATGATGGTCTTCTTATCCAACCCAGCTCTTTCTAGTCACACAGGACAGTAAAGTCCTCTTATTCTACTTTAGACAGTGTGAACTGTACTCCACACCCAATGACCCAAAGGATGCAGTGTTCTTCTAAATGACTCTATTATCAGCTTTGTCCACACGTACGTATCATAGCCTCTCTCTTAGGGTGAGTGCACAGGTAGAAGCCGTGAGTTGGCATAGTACAACAACTGTTCCTCTGCACCAAGGCCAAGTTTCTAAGAATTTAAGCATCTAAGTAAGCAGAGGTGACAGCCTTTGGAGGAAAGCTTCTCTTAAGACATGATAACATTCATTTCTGTGCTCTCCAAAATTAGGGAACCCCAATCCTCAAAGGCTATAATTTTTGTTCCTGATCCCATTAAAATCACCTAGGAAGCTTTTCAAAAAGGATTCCCAGCCCTGCCCCCACCTCCATCCCGAATCATTGGTCTGGGCTGACTGTAAGGTACGAATGTGTTGGACAAGCTCCTCCAGCGGTTCATTTCTACATACACAGCCAGGACTAATAATCATGATCCAAGACTGTAGAACCACACAAAACCTAGGTTTAACTCTGACAGTTTTGAAACTCTGATGAAATCTTTCAGTGGCTCTCCAACACATTCTGGAGATTTCCAAGCAGGCCTTTGCAAATGCTGCTTCCTGTCCCTGTAAAGCCCTTTTACCTCATGCTTTCCAAATGTCTTCTCATTTATCAAGACCCAGAACAACCTCCTGTAACACAACCCCACCTGTCCATCCTGGGCTGAACACTGAACCCACGACATTAATATCACTGGATTGGGCTTCCTACTTCTGCCAGGAATGAGAAATTGGGACTGAAGAAAATATGTGAACTATTTTCAGACATTGTATAATAAGCAGTACAGGCTTTTGAACCTTGTGTGCAGAGGAGGAGCATGAACCGAGCCCAGCAGGCTCCCTGAGCTGGAAAGTCACAGAGGAAAGCTGGTGATGGGGGCTACCAGGAGGCAACAAGGCATAAACTCAGGCAGTACTAGCATCATTAGCTAGTCCTTCATCTTTCCAAATGGCACCTACACTGCCACTCCTGGATCATAAACTCTGACTCTGGGACTGCAGCTCTTTTCTTCTCTTCTTCAATAGCTGGTCTAATATTCTGCACAATATGACTGCTCACAAGGTGTGACTGGGGAAACTAGTCTGGAAAATAAAGCAAAGTAATGTGTATATAGTAGAACTCCTGTAAGCTGACCACCCCAGGGACTGGAACAAACTGATCAACATACAGAGGCGGTCAGTATAACAAACTAGGCCACTGTACTGAGATGTACATGTGCTGCATGTCCAGTCTGAAAATTAGGTGTCAGCGTGGAGAGGAGGTCACTACTGTGTATTTACAATAATTCTTTGTACCTATATTATTTAAACCAAGGTCAAAAAACTACAAATCACGGTACAAATCCACCTCACTGCCAATTTTTATAAAAAATATTTTACTGGACACGGCTACACCCATTTGTTTATGAATCGTCTACAGCTGCTTTCCTGCTCCAAGGACGGGGCTGACTAGTTGCAACAGAGACCATAAGGCCAATAGAGCCCTTCTTAGAGGCTCAACTTCAGCTATCTGCCTTTACAGAAAAGGCTGCAGCCCCAGATTTAAGCTATAGCAGTCCTCAGTTGGTGTTAATATAACATGTCTTACTCCACTTCGGCTGCTATAGCAAATAGCCTTAGACTGAGGACTTAACAACAGAAATTTCTCTCATGGTTCCTGAGGCTAGAATTCTGAGATCAGGGAACCAGCGCGGTCTGTTCTGGCAAGGACCTTCTTCTTGGCTGCAGAGGGCCAACTTCTTGTGATATCCTCACATGGCAATAAGAAAGGTCTAGAGAGCACTCTGGGGTCCCTTTTGTAAGAGTGCTAATCCCATTCATCAAGGCTTTACCCTTGTAAACTAATTCTTCCCCAAAGCTCCACCTTCCCTAAAATGATCACTTTAAGGGTAAGGATTTCAACATATGAATTTTGGTGGAACATGTTCACTATACTGCATTAAGACATCCAGTGGTTCCAGATGCTACAGGCCTTACACCTGTCTCCCAGTACTGGTCTAGGATTCTGCAATGTAGCTGCCCCAAGCTGGAATAGGAAGGCCTCAGCCTAAAAAGGTCTTATGCTTTTCACAGGAAGTCCTCTCTACCTATTTAACACAGACATCTACTGTACTGATGCATACACATGATGTGAACATTAGGTCAGCTGTAATTAGGTCAGGTGTAAAGCCTGTAACATATGGAACCACCTAGTTCCTTATGTTGACCACCTTTGTATGTTGACCAGTTTGCTATAGTACCTTGGGTGGTCAACTTACAGAGGTTCTATTGTACTCTCCTCTTTAAGTCACAATTATTTATTAGAGTAATGGCTATCTTAGCATCTTAGGGTATGCATGACCTTTCTGGATTCAGGTGGGGTGGACTGTGGAGAACTATCTACCTGAAACCAACTTTTAACACTTTCCCAACAGTATATAGCCTTAGGCCGAGAATCAAAAGATTAAACTCTAATAGGAACTTCATCACACATAAGAGATGAGGATCAAGCCTACAATTTTTTTTTTTTTTTTTTAATGTCAGAATTACTTCCTTCCCTGGACTTTTGTGCCAGCCTACTCAAAAATGCTCCCTGGGTCAGCCCTCATCTAGTTCTCAGGGAAGTTAGCATCATTATCAGATAACATGTGAATGACCTACCATAGCATAAACTACTGCTACCTTAAAGTAGCTCCATAGCAGCAAACACTATAATTTTAAAAATCATTTAAAATTAATTAGATGAAATAAAATACTTACCTGAACCATTAAAGTAGTATTGCTGTCCTGAGTAGCCAATGCCAGAGGAAAAAATGCCTAAAGAAAGAAAGAAACAAACATTTTAATGGAATCCATAAGGCATTAAACATTAATCTTTCCCAAATCAGGAGATTCTTTATGACAAAGCCCAGGGTCATCTCAAATGATTTCTAAGCAAATTATAAAATAAACTCTCTTGTATTTGGGGACCAACTCTATAGGGAATAGGATGTTTGTGGGGGCAACAATGAAGTCTCTGAAGTTCTCTACAGGTTACTGTTGACATCAGAAAGGTCTTTGCCTCCCAAGGTACCAAGTTTGGGTTTTGATGCCCAAGTACAGATGCTCTTGGCCAAAGAAAGCACTTTCTCCCAACAAGGGTGTTTGGAGAGCCACACTCCTTACCCTTTCCAAGGAACTTTGCCCTTTCTTGTCCCTATCAAAGGCAAAAGGACAGTTTCAATTGTGCAGTGCTGAGTGAAGGGAAACACCCTCAGCATGGCCCTCCTTTTCTGGGAGGCATCAGACAGTAGCCTCCAGATCAGCGGTTCTCAACCTGTAGGTTGCGATCCCTTTGGGGGTTGAATGACCCTTTCACAGGGGTCATCTAAAACCATCCTGCGTATCAGATATTTGCATTACGATTCATAACAGTAGCAACATTACAGTTATGAAGTAGCAACGAAAATAATTTGATGGTTGGGGGTCACCACAACATGAGGAACCGTATTAAAGGGTCATGGCATTAGGAAGGTTGAGAACCACTGCTCCAGCTGCTCCGTCATCTTCCATGGGGTTCCTGTGTCTCTATAATGCTCAGTTCACAGAAAGACGGCAAAGAAACTGCAGGCTATTTGCACATCATTGGATGTGTTCTGATTGCTATATTTAATTTTCCCTTGTATTACTTTGAAAATAGAGTAATATAAAAAATAAGAAAATACAGAAAACAGGCAAGGCTTAAAGGAGGAAAATTAAGAATTTAAATGTTATAATTGTGGGGAAAATTCTCTTTAAAAATTAAACAAAGCACTAGTCTAAATTTCGTAACATGTCTATACAATGCATTACTAACCACTTAATCTTGAGACACACGGAAAAATGAAACAAAACACTAAAATTTGAAATCATTTATTTTCCTTGATCAGTACTAATGAGTATGAGTACTAAATTATATTGAAAATATAACAAAACCGGGCATTTTCAGTAAATGAAGCTCCCACTGCCTCCTCTGAGCACACATGGAAACATAATGATAAGCAAATGTAGGAAGATGAGAATCTGCCTAGATGCAACAAAACATGTAAAAATCAACCAAAATCAACCTGCTAATGAAGGCAACCGTACAGTGCCTGCAAAGCTTTCTAATGTCATGAATATTCTATGGTTCTCAAGAATACCAGTCATTGGCACAAACTGTGGAAACAAATTATTTTATGGTTCAAGAAAAGGTAAAATAGTCTCAGAAGATTCTCCATGAATAAAAGATGAAATATCGGAACTTGCATGGTCTATAAAACAAGTGTTTGCAAAATAGTTTTCTTATAAGTCAGAACCAGAATAGCATTTAAAATTAAGAGATCTAAAAAAATGCATGTATTTCCAAATAAAATATTTTCATTGAATATCCATTTGAAGAGAAAAACAAACAAACGGCTCGGCGCCTGTGGCTCAACGGGCTAAGGCGCCAGCCACGTACACCTGAGCTGGCAGGTTCGAATCCAGCCAGGGCC
>CAUYRH010033925.1:0-55785 GCA_963574655.1 Perodicticus potto | reverse complement strand
TAAATTCTTAAAGGAAAGGTTCTGGGAGAGGTCAACTCATCTGGGGTGGGGAGCATACTGGGATCAGAAGAAGGAGTGAGTACATTGGATACTTTTTCTTCCATGCTTGGGGTACTTTGCTAAGAAGAATATATTCCAGCTCCATCCATGTAAACATGAAAGAGGTAAAGTCTCCATCTTTCTTTAAGGCTGCATAATATTCCATGGGGTACACATACCACAATTTACTGATCCATTTGTGGGTCGATGGGCACTTGGGCTTTCTTCATGACTTAGCAATTATGAATTGGGCTGCAATAAACATTCTGATACAGATATCTTTATTATAATGTGATTTTTGGTCTTCTGGATATATACCTAGTAGAGGAATTATAGGATCGAATGGCAGTTCTATTTTTAGATCTCTAAGTATTCTCCAGATATCTTTCCAAAGGACCGTGTTAGTTTGCATTCCCACCAATGTGTAGAAGTGTTCCCTTTTCTCCACATCCAAGCCAACATCTCTGGTTTGGGGATTTTGTCATGTGGGCTAATCTTACTAGAGTTAGATGATATCTCAAAGTAGTTTTGAACTGCATTTCTCTGATGATTAAGGATGATGAGCATTTTTTCATATGTCTGTAGGCCATGCGCCTGTCTTCTTTAGAGAAGTTTCTCTTCAGGTCCTTTTCCCACCCTGAGATGGGATCACTTGTTGCTATGAAACTAATTTATATAGCTTTCACATGAAAGCTATAACCCACTTACAGCACAAGAATATGGGGAAAGATGCAAGGGAGGGTAGGGGAGGGGGGAGGATGGGCTGAGGGAGAGTAATTGGTGGGTCCACATTTATGGTGCATCTTAGAAGGGTACAGGTGAAACTTACTAAATGTAGAATATAAAGGTCTGAACACAATAACTAAGAAAATGCCACGAAAGCTATGTCAACCAGTTTGATGAAAACATTTCAAAGCATATATAAAACCAGCACATTGTACCCTATGATTGCATTTATGTACACAACCATGATTTAATAAAAAAGAAAAAAAAGCAGGAGTGAGTGAGGGCAAAGCAAGGCAGGGACGGGAGAGTGTCATGGGTGGCAGGCACAGCCTGCACGGAGCCCTGTGGCGGGAGGATGTCCACCTGCAGGGCGGGGGGGCTCGTAGACGGCCAGTGTGACAGGAGCAGGAAGGGGAAGACGAGTTGACAAGTGAGAAGGAATCGGATACAGCTGGGACTGGATGTTGTCCCCTCTGGCCCCCACCAGAAGTCATATGTTGAAACGTAATCCCCAATGCAGCAGCAGGAAGGGGAGCCCTCGGGAATGGAATTAGCGCCTTTATAAAAGAGGCCCTAAGGGGCTCGTTTGCCCCCACAGTCAAGGGAGGTTAGTGAAAACACTTCTGTGTGTAAGCAGTGGGCCCTCGTCAGACGCCCAATGGCCAGTGTCTCGGGCTATGGGTGGTACGTTTCTGTTGTGGTTCCCCTGTCTAAGGTGTTTGGTTAGAGCTGCCTCAGTGGGCTAAGACAGATGCCGTGTCCCAGAGACCCTATTGGGATTTGGCCTTTGTTCTGACAGTGATGTGAGGCCTTTTAATTGTTTGAGTAGGGGTGTGATGTGATCGGAGTGTCTGGAAAACCTCACTCTGGCCGCCGTGCTCCGTGCAGGAGGTGTCAGAGAGGATGCTGGAAGCTTAGTGAGGTGGACGGATGGCAGTGCCACCGGACACTCTGTCGGTGATGGTGTCACCCTCCCCGGACTCTACTGGCATGGAAGATGTCAGGTGACACAATATTTGTGAAAGTGACCTTTCTCAGTACCTCTGTGCGCTGGACCCATGGAGGGCTGTGCAGGGCTTCTGAGGTTTCAAAAGCACCACAGGAGTGCTCAATACTGTTATGATTATGGAATCCAGGGGCACACAGCCTCCCAAGTCACAGCTGCCGCCTCCCATGTGCTTTTTGGCAGTGTCCTCTTGAGTTCTCTCCAACCTTCACTCCCCTTTGCCTGAGAATGTGATGCCTCGGAGCCCGAGGGAGTGTGGTTCAGAGCCGTGTCTTGAGCAATCTTAACACTTTATGAAATTCATCTGCGTTCTCCTCTTACTGACCTGCAGAACCCCTTCTTACATCATTGGGGTTCATCACGAATTCTGGGGCTGTGTCCAGGTAAACTGAAATGCTATCTTTCAAACATTACAAGTGAGAAGGGAAGTTATTTTTCTCTGGTGGGATTATTAGTAGAATTATTTTTCTGTAGTGTTGATTTTTTTTAGTATGAATATAATATGGCACCAACCTTCTGGAAATTAAAACTATTTTTAAGGGATCTGAGTGAGGTTTAGGACTCCATGCATCCCTACACCTTAGATTCAGCAATCAAAATAGTTAACTTTGGGATGAACTGTATAAAAATACTTTGTTCTTGCCTCATTAGAGGGAGATTCTTATCCTATCAGAAGATCCCAGTTTTGCTCTTTCTGAAGAGACAGGACTTCTAAAACGCAAAGTGTATCTGGAAGGCTGTGGTCCAAGGCCGTTTTTGCTGGCTGTAAGTGGAATGCCTGGAACAGAGGGAACACACAGCTCTTCTTAAATTGAAAGTATTTATACTCAAGGGGAAACTGGGTTCTCTTTGGGCAAGAGATGTACTTGAGTGTGCAAAGGACAGTGAAGTGACTTCAGGCAGCAGACAAAACCCAACCAGAGTAATCCAGGGGAAGGTACTCGTGCCCATGAAAAGAGCCCGTGGTTCATGCCAAATTCCAAATAGGCTCCTGCTAACACCATGGGTGCAGAATCCACAGGATTCTGTACCCCTGAAGGACTTAAATTCATGAATAGTGAACAAATAGAGTTGTAGGTTTGTTCATTTGGAAAGAAGATCAAATCCCTGTGTATTGACAGGGTCACATGGTGGAACATGGAGCGTAGGGTTCCTCTTTCTGACCTGCCTGGGCGGCATATAGGCTGCCCATCTGGAAGGTCCTTCAATGCTCCCTCTTGTTGTAGTAGAATAAGCTTATGTCCACCGAATGCAAAGTTTTTATTTTCTATTCATTTAAAAATATTTATTGAGCTAGGCTGAGCAAGAGCGAGACCCCCATCTCTACTAAAAATAGAAAAAATTAGCCAGACATGGGGGTGTGTACCTGTGGTTCCAGCTGCTTGGGAGGCTGAGGCAGAAGGATCCCTTAAGCCCAGGAGTCTGAGGTTGCTGTGAGCCATGATGATGCCACTGCACTCTGGCTGGGGTGATGGAGTGAGACCCTATCTCAAAACTATATACATATATTTAGGATCTCCTGTGTCCCAGGCCCTATGTTCTGAATGCACAGTTAGAGCCAGGCACACAAGCAAATTGAGCCTCCATTCTGTAGAGGGCAGGACCTGTTTAAAGATAGTGCTCCCTTCTTAGGTCCCAAAGACAGGGAGGCTTCAATGCCAAGGGCATGAATTTTGCTAAAGAGGGATATTTACAAAATTGGGAGTATTATACCTCCTGATATTTCTAAAAGATTAAAGTCAATCAACCCAAGAGCTAAAGAAATGCATTCAGGGCTGGCGCCTGTGGCTCAAAGGAGTAGGGCTCCAGCCCCATATGCCGGAGGAGGCGGATTCAAACCCAGCCCTGGCCAAAACTGCAAAAGAAAAGAAAGAAAA
This sequence comes from Perodicticus potto, assembly GCA_963574655.1. Classification (NCBI taxonomy): domain Eukaryota; kingdom Metazoa; phylum Chordata; class Mammalia; order Primates; family Lorisidae; genus Perodicticus; species Perodicticus potto. The sequence continues at coordinate 52,137 of CAUYRH010033925.1, read as the reverse complement.
GAAAAGAAATGCATTCAGTGAAGACTCTACACACGGAAGTCTGAACAAGTGCAGAGTGAGACCAAGAATTCTCATTAGGATCTTCCTCCTACAACTAGAGTGGGGCTGCTCTGATGTAATTGGTGGGACGCTGGACTTGGAGGGTTCCTGCGGATACAAGAGTGGAGACACAGAATTCCAGAACTAGAGAACATTGAAAGAAGGGGTGCAGAGGAGTGAAGGATTTCTCAGCTACCCAGGGACAGTGTCTAGTCATTTTTCTAGTGGGAGGAAATACCCGAATGGGGGGAGTCAACTGATATTTGCAGTCACCACGTTTGCAGCCGGCCAGCATCCCTCCCACTGCCCTTCTGGAAGGGAAGGAAAGAGAACGGCCATTTCTCTGTCTCAGAGTTCAAAGGGTAACATGAGAATGGTTGTGGGAAGCCAATCAAATTTGCACTTCGTTGACTTTTGTCAACACATGTCACTTGATGTGACTTTCTCTTCCCAGCTTCCCATGGTCAGTGTGAACACAACACATGGGAAAACCTCCGGGGACTTGCAGTGTTGAGAAAGCTTCACCTTCCACAGCACCCCGGATTCTGGGGGTGTTCTGGGCCCACAATGACTCCTTCCTCTGCACCCGCAGCTCAACCGTCAGTGGTTGTGAGTTTAGATTTTTGTTCACACTTTGTCTCCTCTAACAGATGGTAGCATTTTTGAAGGCAGAGCGTGTCCCTTACACATTAGAGGTGCCCACTTCCTATATAACAAAATACACAACAGGGCATCAAATCTCTGAATCAAAGAAGCGCTGGTGCCTGTGTGGTTCCCAGCAGGTGATAATCATCCAGGGCATGGGAAGAACATGGGCTCATCTGTTGTTGTTTCATTCGCTCTCATTCGCTCAGACATGTGGGGAGGGCCTGGTACGTTGGGTCAGCAGAGAAGCCACTCAGTTCTTCATACTGGTGGGAAACATCCCGGGGAGCCTCTGCACCAGTACCCCACACGTCGGGATCTGCTCTGTCTCCTTCCTATTTGTTATGACATTTTTGGCTTAGAGAGAAAAGGATGAAACCAAGTTCAAACAAAGTTCATTGTGTGTGTTTGTGTGTTTCCTTAGAGCTCGCACTTGGCAATCCTCAAGGGAGGACTTTGGCTGAACCCAGTAAACTAGCAGGGAAAGAATCACAGAAGGCTGGAGTTTGCCGACCAAAACGATTCCCCGTGGGCTCACAGATTACTGCTTCCCACCAATGCTGTCCTCACAGTCATCAGAGACGACTCACTTGCAGCAGGCTCAGCTGTGTCCTTGTATGTTTGCCCTGTGTTTGAAGAGTCTGCTGTGTATTGACTCTTCGGACTTAGATGTAAACTCCTGACTTCCGCCTGTGAAAGACGAGGATTTATCACTTGTGTTTCCTCCATTCTTACCTTGTAATTATATCATAATTTTTCGTTACGTCAATTTACAAAGTTAACACTGTATGATTATTATAAACCTTTTTTTCCCAGGAAAGGTATACAATGTACACCGCTAATATTTCCTATGTCAAACAACTTTTTTCTTATTTTTTTGAGACTGAGTCTCACTCTGTCATCCTGGGAGGTTGCTATGGCATCATAGCTCACAGCAACTTCAAACTCCTAAGCTCAAGTGATCCTCCTGCCTCAGCCTCCCAAGTAGCTAGGACTATAGGCACCTGTCATAATGCCCAGCTAGTTTTTCTATTTTTGGTAGAAATGGGGTCTTGCTGTTACTCAGGATGGTCTTGAACTCTTGAGATCAAGCAATTCTCTTACCTCCTGCCTCAGCTTCCCATAGTGCTGGGATTACAGGCATGAACCCTTGCCCCCCGTCCAGTTACACAACTTTTTTTCATCTCTAGAGTCAAAATTATTTTTTATTTACCTATCACAAATTCTCTTCCAACTCATTGCCAGAACTGTTACCTACTCTTAGTAGATCAAATACATCAAGCAATTTATTGATTTATTATTATTTAAAAACTTTTTTTGTTTGTTTTTGAGACTAGAGTCTCACTTTGTCACCCTCGGTACAGTGCCGTGGCATCACAGCTCACAGCAACCTCAAACTCTTGGGCTCTAGTGATTCTCTTGCTTCAGCCTCCCAAGTAGCTGGGACTACAGGCGCCCGCCACGACGCCCAGCTATTTTTTGTTGCAGTTGTCATTGTTGTTTAGCTGGTCTGGGCTGGCTTTGAACCTGCCAGCCTTGGTGTGGGCGATCGGTACAGGTGACCGGAGCAGTAACCCACTGTGTTATGGGCGCCAAGCCTTGATTTTTTTATTTTTAACACATCCCCTCTAGAGCCCACTATCCTCTTGCTCTGATGTGTCATCCAACCCTTCTTAGTTGGATCCCTGCTTCCCGAGTCCCTGTCTTCCCTTTTTCTGGTTTGCTCATTCATTTTGGTGGAGTCTCTCCTCCAGTGTCTTCCCAATAAAGCATGTTCAGATTCTCTCGGAATTTTTCCTGCATTTTTATAATTTTTTAAGCTGAGAGTTGATTTTTGTCCTGTAATTAGTCTGTTTTTTTTAGGTACAGTTATATTTCTCTCTAAAGATATTAATTATGGTTTTCCTGGAGTTTATTCTGCTCTTTGTGCTGTCTCGGTTTCCTCTGCTCTGTTGCATTACAATCCACAGGAGTCATCGTCTATAAGTCTTTTCTTTGAGTAGCTCAGTGTCCCCGGAGAGGGACCGTCCAGCCTGCTGCCCCAGATGTCACCAGGACGCTCAGGTGCAGGGGTGACGCTCACCCCTCGGCATGCCCATCGCCCTTTGTCCCCTTCTCTGGTGTGATGCGGGAAGTGGCTGGTGGAAAAGCAGTGGAGAATCATCTGCATTTAGTGCAGCCTTTAACTAGCACCCCTTCTTGGGAAAGGATCCTGGTGCCCTCAGGGGCTCCCTGGGGCCAATCTGTCAGCTTCCCGCCGCCTCTCTGCAATCCACGGCTGGTCCCTAAGTCACTCGTCACTTAGAACCTGCTTTTCACTTTCCTATTTTGTCCGTATCTCTCTTTCCACTCTTGTGGCTTTTTCTTTTAGCTTTGTCCTTAGGATTTATTTTTTTGGCTGTTAACAATACTATACCGTAGTGAATTTGGGGGTGAGAATGAAGGCAAAAGAGGGAGTTCAATCAACCACTGCTTTGATTTGAATGTATCCCCCAAAGGTCATGTGCTGGAAACCTAATTCTCAATGCAATGGTGTCTAGAGGGGGAACCTTTTGGAGGTGATGAGGCCGTGAAGGCTCTGACCTCATAAATGCCTTAATGCTGTTATCTTGGGAGTAGGTTGGCTATCATGGAAGTGGGTTCCTGATAAAAATACGAGTTTGGCTCCCTTTTCTTGCTCTTGCACAAGCTCTCTTGCCCTTCAGCCTTCCACCATGGAATGACACAGCAAGAAGGTCCTAACGAGATGTAGCAGCATGCTCTTGGACTTGCCAGCCTCCAGACCAGTGGTTCTCAACCTTTCTAATTCTGGGACCCTTTAATACAGTTCCTCATGTTGTGGTGACCCCAACCATAAAATCATTTTCGTTGCTACTTCATGAAATAATTTTATGGTTGGGGGTCCCACAACATGATGAACTGTATTAAAGGGTCATGGTATTAAGAAGATTGAGAATCACTGCTCTAGAACCATGAGCCACATAAACTTCTGTTTTATACAAGTTACCCATCCTCAGATATTCTGTGATAGCAACACAAAACAGACTAAGACAACTATGTTTACTTGAGTGGTTACCTCATGGGAAAAGAAAAAGTACTTGAAACTGATTCTGTGGAAATTCCACCAGGCTGGAGAACATTGCTGAATCCTCACGTCTCCCGAGCCAGTTCAACATCCCTACTGAGCTGGTGTAAAAGCTGAGCAGTTACTGTCTGTTGACTATCTGAATGAATAAGTGGGTCAGGTGTTCACTGGTGGTGCTTTTGACTCCTCTGAGAACTCAATGACTCTGAGGACCTCTTAGAAGAGGGAAGACACAGCAGCCTCAGTGTACTTGGAGCAGAGCTCCTACATCTGGTTGCAAATTACGATTACTTAGGAAGAGTCCAGAATTACAGATTCCCGGGGATATAAAGAAATCTGAATTCTAATTTCAGGGCCTGTGCCCTGGGAAGTTGCATTTTTACCAAGCAACTCCCACCTCTAGCCTTCTTGTGTTTTTAACACACTGGTAATCCTGTGTTTTGTTGCTTGCAGCTGAAAGCTTCCCTGACATCCTAATTCATGGGGTTTCCGAGAGTCCTCAGACATTGATGCAGGGAAGGTGTCTATTCAGGGGAGTGTGGATGGCTCAGCAAATATCTCTGGGAATACACACTAGCTGAAGGCCTTGTAGGTGGTGGTGACGGGGAATGCTCTGGGTGTCCCCCAGACTTCTGGTGTGGATGTGCTCCCCACCGTGTGCCCCTCCTTACCCTTCCCCTAATCTAGCCCACAGCCCTCACTATGGTTTCCCCGGAGGCATTAGGGTGGAGCTATCTGTCAATTCTCCCCGCTTCCATCCTGGCCCATGGTTCTCTGTGTAGTTTGTGCCCCAAGCATCACTTTTTGATTCTCAAAAGTTGATTTGGAGTCACGAAGCTCCACATTGATGAATTCTGGCTCCTTTTTATCCCCCTCTATCAATTGTACCCTCTGTGAGGCCACTTGGTCACTATACAAGGAAGTGGCCAAAGAAAAACCACCGATTAATATATCAAGATAATATCTTGCCACATTTACTGACAACATCTTCCCATTGTTACGCTCACCCCTAGTCCTACCCTCAGCAAGATCACTGGGTTTGTTCTCTAAAACCTCTGGAGAGAGACTATCGGATCCCACAGAGATGATAAAACACAGGGAGTTCTGGGAAGAGGGCAGTGGCTGGTGCCCAGGGGAGCTTCCCAGGGGCTAAAGAAGAGTGCAGGCGTGGACTTTTTTCCTTGGGGGAAGGGAAAGGACTCTTGTACCAATGCCCCATGCCAGGGAAGCAATGGGAGGGAACACAGGCTGAGAGGATGGTGCACCTGGATGGGAGAGCTAGGGGATATGGTGGGGGATTCTGAGCTGGTCTTTTTATTGAACGAGTCACAAAGGCAAACCAGTTTCAAGAGGAAGGGAAGTAGACTCCACCTCTTAATGAGAGAGCAGCAAGTTTCTGTATGAGCATGTGGAATCAGAAAATGCAATCTGTGACGGCAAGCAACCCCTTTACAAGGCTGTGCCTTGGGAACAGCAGGGCAATCAGGCTTTCACACAGTGGTGTGGGTTAGTTTCAATTCCCATGGCTAGCTGAAGTGGGGAGAGGGTGACTTTTGACCAGGGTTAGAATATGCTGGATTGGGAGTATCTGGAGGGCAGGGCAGGCCAGGGTGAAGAGACTCCAGTTGAAGTCTAGGGTCTGGTGTGGAGGAAGAATTGAAGAGCAGATGGTTGAAGTGCTCCGACATGAGACGCCTCATCCCTATGGTCAGCCTTTCCCACCTGGTACTTTGGTTTCTGGACAGTGAATCTTACACCCCCTTGTAAAATCTCTCTATTCTGAGACTCTGCTTCTTTCTACATGTGCCTTTCTGCCATCTATTGTTCCCCATTTATTCCACCTCTACCACCCCCTCGGGGGCCCCACAGTGTCCCGTATGCCCCCTTTTCATTGGGTTTGTTACTCTGCTGTAATAGTCTGTTTCCTTGTCCATCTCTAGCACAGGACTGTGAGCTTCTTGAGAGGAGGCCCTATAATTTTGATCTCTGTTTCCCAAAGTACCTGACAGAGCGAAAGACCTCAATAATGTTCACTGAATGAGTGATGAATGAACTCTCCAGGTGCACATTAGGTCCCGGGAGCACGTAGAACAGTCTCTCCCACCAGAGACCAGCAGTGGCCATGCCGGCCCCTCCCCGCCGGGTTCCCAGGGAAGAAGCCCCTGATGTTTCTGGGGCTGAGGTCATTGTCCTCTACCCTCTCCCAGCTCTCTTGTCCTCGCCTTGTCAATAACTGGAATTGCTCCACTGCTGATATTTGTAGCTGTCTTGTCATAGCCTCTCACTTCTCATCTTCCCTTTCTTCCGTTATACACGTGCTCTTCTTCACCACCAAGGTGACAAGGTCCTTCAGCTAGACAGTGGCAGTACCAAGGTTGGACAAGCCTGGAGTCCCACTTATTGTTAGCAGCAGACTTTTCCCGGCCTGTGCTCCAGACCTGCACCCTCTTCCCTCTCTGCCTGGCACTCTCAGCCGCTCTGGATCGGTTCCTCCCCCTGGAAATAGAATAGAGGGAGTCAGCTTCTGTTTGAACCCATTTCCATCCATTGACCAAAAGTTCCTGCTAAACACTGTGTTTCTCTCATACTCAAGCTTCTTCAAAGGCATTCTGAGTCTTTCTCTCTTTCTCACGCCCACTGTTCTCTGCTGTCTTCCTCTCCTTCTTTCCCAAGTCTCTCTGACTTGTCAGCTGTCCCCCTGGGTGACACATTCTTTCTAGGGTGTTAATGCATTCGAGCTTTCTTGTCTTGAGAGCCTTGGCTCTTTTCAAGGTGACTTTGTAGCATTCTGTTCCAACCTGGCAGGTGTTATTTTTATGGGCGGGCAGTGGGGCTGTTTACGTAGATGCAGAGTTTGGGCCTCTCATGCTACATACTCAACTACTCACATAGCACCTGAATGAAGGGGACCCACACAAGGGGAGAGCGGAAGGCTGAGTTACCTAGTAGCTCAGGAACAGAGCATGTGGGGTGCACCCTTGGCTGCTACTCTGCCAATCCCCTTTCTGTTTCTTACTTTCCCGAGCAGCGGTAATGCAGCCTCAACACCACAGCAAGCTCTTCATCAACGCCGGGTGAAGTCAATGTCCTTTCCCACAAGGAACAGAATTATGGGAAGGTTTCCTGCCACCTCATAAAGAGAGGCTGAAGGCCAGCTTCCTAGAAATGGTGCCTTGGTGCTCAATATTTGCCAGCATTAGGAAATGCTATTTGTGTGTCTTTGCCCTGTTTGCGCTATCCATTGGTTGTCACTATATTCTTAAAAGAAGTTGTGGCATCTGCTCTTGGATTCAGGCAGAGCATGATTTTTAACAAGCCTATGCTTGCTCTTAAACCACACAGGGTCATAAATCACAAGCAAACACTACTTATTCTCTGTTCTAGCCACTGAGAATTTGAAATGAGCTGCTGACCCAGACATTATGAAAAGAATACTCCATAAAACATTATTTCCTGTACTTAAAAATTACTTTTTCTTATTTCACAGAAAATGAAGTAAAAAAAAAAATCAGCCAAAGGAAATTGCATCCAGTCACTCAGTTCTATGCTTTAGTTCAAAGATCCCCTAATTAACTATTAAACAATAATGTGAGTCTCTCCCACTTCTCTTTTTCTGGTGTATTTACCTCCCTCTTTCATTTTCTACATCATGCATGAAATCTTTAATGGTACAAATTGAATTACCCCTCCCCCCCAATTCTCAGAATCTTTTGGTTTTTATTGTCTGAGTGGAGACATTTATGCATATGCTGCGGGATAGTCTTGTTTGCAACAAATCTCTTCTTGTAATCATCAAGGACATAAATCAGATTGCAAATCCCAACATCAGTGTGCTCATTTCTCAGAAATACTCCAGGCCCATAAGCAGCTCCCAGTTCTGCCCACCCAGGTGCAAATCTCACATGGCTCTGGAACTATATGCTTGAGGAATGATCACGTTGGCTTGAACATGGAGCTGGTGGTTCTGTGTGAAGTGAGCTAGGGGCACAGCAGAATGTTAAGGACTAGATGGCACACTTCTCTAGGAAGCTTTAGTCTTCCTTGTTGGAAGAGAAAATGCTGTTTAAAATCCAAATCACTGCCTGTATTTTCTACAAGACTAGCATTATTTGTCTGGGGGCATGCATATATATAAATATAAAGTTGTAAAATTTTCTTCTTAAGTTTTGGGAGTATATTGAGGGGCTTATACTGACTTTTGTTGTTCTTTTTGGAGAAAGGAAAGGATGAGTGGGAGACAGTAATACCTAGATGGCCAAAGGAAGACTAATTTAGAATTCAGGGTAGCTCTGAGAGGGGCAAAGAGCCTGGGGAAAGAGGAGCAGTGGCGACGTGAGCGGAGAGTTGGGGAGGACTCCAGGATGGGCCGGGGTCGGGATGGCCATCAGGAAACCCTCAGGGCAGGGGCGGCCATGACCTTTTAGACACAATGATGACTGGTTTTTAGTTTCAGGTTGTTCCATGTTTGGGGTTTGGTTCTGCTCCCTCTGTGTTACCCTCAAACCTTCACAGAGGGGCTATCCTGTCTGGAAATTTGTGGAAGGAGATTTCAGAACTGAAGGAAAAATGGACCACATTCAACTTGGAGACAAGTGATGTGAGGAGTAGTGGTAGGGGGCTGACCGGGGCCCAGGACAGTGCTGGCTTGGCCTTGGGGACTACTCATGGGGCTTGTGTCCAGGTCTGAGAGGAGCTGCCCAGGAGGGTTCAGTAAGGGGAAGGGGACCTGTGGGAGCTGGGAGGGCTGCAGGGTGGACCGGGGCTGGGGACAGCTATGGCCATCAGGAGTGAGTGTAGATAACGGAACAGCCCAGGCTCCCCTGAGCTGTCTGGACAGGGAACTAGAAAAAGACCAAGTCCTTTTGGCCCTTCAAGCTGTGGCATTACAGGCTGAGGCTGTTTGACAAAGGGGAAGTATGATCCGGGGACTGAGAGCTTCTCTAGGACATTTGGTTGGCACAAGCCCCTCCGTCTACTTAGTGAGAGAAGGAAGCCAGATTAAATTACAGCTGCATTTCTTTAATTTCTTATGTTGAAGAATTGAAGGATATAAAGTTTTCAGGTTAGCCATCCTTTCCAATTTGGCTAATACTGTTAAATAAACCACTATTGGACTGTTTCCTTGTACTTTTAGATTTGCATCTGAAGGTATGCAGCTATTTACACTTATGGAGAGATACACACCCATCCAGGGAAAAATTGTTGACTTCTTTCTTTTCCTTTTTAATAAAAGGAAATTTTAAGAAAAAAAAGAAACAGATATGTGCAACTGGCAAGTTCCTGGAAGCTGAAGTCCCATAACCTGCCTGAGTCCCTCAGCCTCCGCAGCACTCAGCCATAATTAGGAAATTTCAGACTAACCAGACTTGCCCTGTGTATTTTCTTCCTGCAGTCCAACTTATGCTATAAAGGTCACAATACAAGAAGAAAGATAACCCTCATATTGCTGGGTTGTAGGTTCTGAAGCAAACTTGGAATCAAAGGTTAAAGCTGGGCGAATGTAGCAAAGTGATCAGCTATTTCTAGGGAAAGTGATTCTAACGCAGAGATTATGACCTGAGATTTTGCCGAGAATGGGCAGTGGTATTGGGGGTGGGAGTAGGGGAGGTGTCCTGCTGTGTGGACAGAATACAGAGAACCAAATGGTCCTCCTGAGACAGCTGCTCTGGGGCAGACATTACTGGTGACACAGTGGAACTGAGTGATGTACTTCTTACTGGGAAGGAAACCAGCCTGTAAAAATTTTTGACATATTTATGATCCTTTGGGCCATAATCCTGGAGCACTCTGATGCTCCAGGTGTCTGATGAGGACTCTTGAGAGGCCAGGCTCCAAAATGCTGCTGTCGGATGGTTTATGTTTTGACAGGAACAGAACCTGGAGGATCCCAAGGCCCTGGATTTCCTGCTGACAGTGATTGGAATTCAGTTAGAAAAATGAAAATGGAACGTACCACTTTTACTTGATAGTTGATACTTTCCTTTTACTTAAGGATATAATATACAGATAATGCTTTGAATGAAGTGTGGGAGATGTTTTCTAGAGGCCTCACTGGACCATAAACGTAGGGAGGTAGCTGACGCTCACCATCGGGCTGCTGCCCGAGACCACTTTCTGCCAGCTGGACTCAGCAAGCCAGGTGCTTTGTGCTAACGTGCATCAGCTTGGTGTGTGAGTTCAGGATTAGGTGTACTTCACCCTTCAGACTCGCCTTGAACTCTATTGATGACAGCCTTCAGCAGACATTAGATCTGTCCACTTTGTAGATTCTCACTTTCAATTTTTTTCTGCGTTCTTATATTTAAAACGTGTCTCCTGTAAGCAGCATATATTTTGATCTAGTATTACAATTTTGCTTTTTACTTGGAGTACTCAGTCAATTTGCACTAATTACTAATATTGTTTGGTTTATGTGTATCCACTGTCTGCTATTCATTTCCATCTGTCGATCCACCTGTTTTATTGTCTCTTTTTATTCTTGCCTTCTTTTGTGTTAATAAAATATCTTTTATTATTCTGTTTTTCTCCTTGCTATACGTTTCTTTAGCATCTTCTTAAGTGCTAAGCTCTGGCTGCATACTGACTAAGGCTCGGCCTTCAGTTCTGGGTGCCATAGATTGAAGAGGAAAAGCCACAGACTCCCTGAGTGCTTATAGAGCAATTGATGGCTTAGGCTTAGCAATGAATGGCCTGGGTGGATAATTTCTGAATCAAGTAATTCCTTGAAAGAATACACGAGATACATGATTTTATAGTGGGAAAGACAGGATTTACAATGACAAAACAGAGAAACAATGTCAGTTATTCCAAATACTGTATGGCTTCAGATGTATCCACATTTATCAATTTGAAAATATATTTCCATTGGCATTCTGAAGTCAAAACTAAGTATGACTCAGGTGGCACTTGTGGCTCAAGGAGTAGGGCACCGGCCCCATATACCGGGGGTGGTGGGTTCAAAGCTGGCCCTGGCCAAAAACTGCAAAAAAAACAAAAAAAAAAAGTACGACTCATAATTTGGTTTTCTGTAACCCGTTGCACGGCTTTAGTGAAAGAAATTGTTGTCGACAACATACCTCTTCTATCATCTTCCCTCTTGGCTTTTCCCTGGATTTTAAAGAAGAGTTTCCAGCTCTACGTTTCCAAAGCTAATGCTCTCATCCCCTTCTCCTGCAGGACAGTACTTTCCCATGTCTTGGCATCTTTGCTATTACCCTTTCTGCCTCTCCTCAAAATATTCTTGTCCCTCTGGTTACGTTAAATCTCTCGGAGCCTTTGTCCTGCGAGGTTTTCACCTGTTGCTTCCCTTTCCTATTAACTCTTCTCTCATTTCCTTTTTCTTTTTTTTGAAATTTTCCTTAAAAAGCTTAATTTCAACACATTATTTCTAAAGTTGATGCACATAAACATAAACAGAGTTCAATCTTTTTTTAAAAAATGATACATAACAGTTGTCCATATTTACGTGGTACCTGTGATATATTGATATGTGCAGACACTGTGCATAGAGCCTGTTTTTTCTTTCTGCTGTACAAAAATTTATTTTACTATTTTTTCATTTCTTTGTTGGTATATTAGGTGGGATATTTTCAGCTACAAGTAACAGGAACTCCAACTAATTGTAACTTAAATAATAATGACATTAGTAATCTCCCATTGCAAGAGCCCAGAGACAGGACTGTGCACAGACTGGTGAAATGTTCAGTGATGATATTTGAGATCCAAGATCTTTTTATCTTTTAACTGTAGCATTCTTGAGACATTGGTTTTCATCCACAGCCTTTCTCCTCATTGTTGCAGTGTGGCTGCCATAACTCCAGGCATCACACTTCACACCACTATGTCCAAAGATGGAAAAAAAGGGTAATTTCTTCGCAGATAGTTCTTTTAATCACGAAGGAAAACATTTTAAAATGTTCCTTATCAGACTTCCATGGGGGCCATTACTCAGAATCAGGTCACATGTCCTGGCTGCAAAGGAGGCTGCAAAAATAAGTATGTGATGTTTTAATCCTCTATAGTAAGAGATGGTTCTGGCAGTGGGAAAGTAATAATTTGGAATGTTATGTTTTATAGTAGATATGCTACTAAATGTTTTGTAGTAGTATCGTGCTACTGAAAGGAGTGCTTTTACATTACCTTCTAATCTTCAGCTCCAGATCCACAGAACCGGTTGTATTGCTACTGGGTTTCCACTTGGATGACCACAGGTATCCCAAATTCAAAGTGCCTTCCCTTCCTCACTGACCCTGGATGTTCCCTGTATTCTGTCTCAGGCAGCAGCACCACCATGTACCCAGCTGTTCAGCCAAGAACCTGGGTGTCATCTTTGACTCCCCCTTTTCTCTCATGCTTTTTCATCACCACGTCTGATTGCCTCTGTCTCCTAAGGGCCTCTCCATTCATTTACCTGGCTCCCTCCTATGTCCTCACTGCCTCTTCAGTCTCGTCCACTGCGGAACCACAGAACGGCGCTAACTGAGAGCGATAACACACTTCGCTGAAAGAATGAGTGTCCGCTACTCGTAGGAAACAAACATTTTCAGATAAACAGTGACAATCTCATTTTGTCTTATCAGTTAGCCTCTTTTCAGACGCTGAAGGGACTCACCTGGGAATGGGTGGGGATAAGGCCCGGCACAGCAGGATGGGCTCTGAACAGAACGGAATGATGACAGATGTAGGCAGGTGTAACTCCTGCTGGCCCCACCAGCTCGTGTGTACTCTGTACTCACCTCCCTAGGACACAGAGGGTGTTGTTCCTGGAGGTCATAGTAACCAAAGTGAGTAAAACTCTGAAAGCCAATTTCAATTCCCAAGTGTACTGGCTATCTAGAATTTCCAGGAAAGTTGACGGATCAGAGCAATGCAAAGAGCAGGACCTCCAGCCCCAGGGTTTTATAGCACCTATAAAACACGTTTTACAGTTTCTCTTCAATTTTATGCTGTTAAGCTAAACATTTGACATCATATGGCACTTTAAGCACATTGATTTATGGTAAGTCAGCAACTGCATCTGTAATAAAAAGTCCAAAGTATGGGTTTTAAAAAGTAATCTACTGTATTTATTATTGACATAAACAGTTACCTGCAGTCCATTTGAACATCATCTTAGATTTAACTCATGTATTAAAGATATTATGTTTCCCACTCAGCAAGGTCACCACCAAGGTGAAAACTATATGTGGTTGAAAATGAAAAAAGATCACAGGTATAATGATAAATACTTAAAAAATCAATGATATATAGGATTTCATCTTTGTATAATCCCAATTAATAGTCATATTCTATTTATTTTTTACACTCAACTTCTCCCATGCCCCACTCCACCGACCACTAATATGTTTTCCATCTCTATGATTTTGTTAGATCAAGAACGCTATCTAAATGGAGTGGTATAGTTGCTAACCTTTTTGAGATTGGCTTTTTTTTCTCACTCAGCACAATTCCCTTAAGCTAGTTTTATGTGGATCATCTCATGTTTGTTTCACCAGGGTAGTTACAACGAGGGCGGCATAGTTTGATTAATTTAAGAACTACTGCGATACCAACCGAAATAAAAGAGTCTAAATGCTAAGGAATTCCATAGCAGGGGCATGCTATTTGTGATTACAAGTCCATAGTAATGAGGGACGAATGTTTATTTTCAGACAGTGTTAGACCAGTTGGAACAAAGATATATTTAGTTTATCTCTGAGGTAGTTGGCAGTCTAAGGGAAAAACCGCCCGACGTCCCTACTGCTAATTTCAGAGATGTTTTAGTTAAACAATCGGGGGAAAATGATGACAAATTTGGAAAAGTATTTTGTTTTTATTTTGTGTTTGCCAAATGTATATTTTTTAGTGTATAAGCATTTATTATCATTCTCACACGTACATGGGAAGTACCAGAAGTCACGGAAAGATAACATCTACAAGGGCCAAAAATACACATTTGTATTGCTTTTCTTTGACTAGTGAGTAGTTCTTGCTATCGTTCTTAAGAGATTGTATACGGGTCTTTTCTTTAGTTTGTTTAATAAATGAATTGAAAGCTTGAGAAAGGCAGTTTCTTTTTAAATGCCTCCCTCAAGGGAGGTCTTCAGCGTGGGGTCAGTTTATTTCAGGGGGTGTGTTAGCAGGCTGTGTCACATGACCCTTAAGGCCACTTCCAGGTTCAACAATTCTTTAGAAGACCTCCTAGAACTCGGGATAAATCAGACTCATAATTACAGTTTCTCACAAAGAAAAGATTATAGGAAAACCAGCCAAGGGAAAAGGCACATGGCTGGAGTCTGGAAGGAATCAGGAGTCAGACAGGACTCCGGTAACTCTTTCGGCAGCGAGCTGTGGTGACACTTGTGAGTTGTGGCCGGCCAGCGAAGCTCATCAGAGACTTGTGTGCAGGGTTCTCACTGGGGTGATGACACAGCGCTCTCTAGGTGCTCAAAAAGAAAACAGGTGGTAAGCACAAACCGACTTATTCCTGCAAACAATTCAGGCAGAGTAAGCTATGCTTCACCAGTTCCCAGTGGGAGCCATCCTGAGACCATCAGTGCCCACCATGCACACAGGCCTTCTCCGGGACGGCACAGGCCTGCACGGTGCCAGCCCTTTCTTCACACGCACCCATCTGACGCAGTGCTTTAGTTACCAGTTCGAGCTTCCTCTCTCCAACTCCAGTGTCTTTAAACTCAGGTGGATAAGAGAGATGTTATCTACTGACACCTAGCTAAACAATGCGGTGAATGAGGAAGTGGCCAGGCAGCGGGCCTCTTTCTCCCAGCATGAAAAGAAAGGAAAACACAAGAAACCAAGCAATGGGCACCAACCGAAGAAAACCTTCGTGTTAAGAATACTCTCTGAAAATGGATTTGCGTTTACTGTCCTTACTGACAATGTCTATATTGAGGCTTGAGATATTGATGATCTATGAAATACCCCAATTAATAAGACATTTAAAATGTTGTTTATTTCATTTAAGAATCTCATCTGTTAGAATTTGTGTGTGTGTGTATCTACGTGTGTGTTTGACCATTACTATAACATGCTAGACCTGAACTTGTATTCCTTTTGAAACTCAATATACACATTTTAGGCTGTGTACTCAAAACCGCTTTTTAAACAGGGGTTCAGAAACCATTGCCTTTGGCATGTAAAGTTTTAAAACTGGAAGGAATCTGGAGACCTAGTTAAACTCATTTTATAAAAAAGGAAATTTAAGTTAAAGGAGATGAAGTTGATTTGTGAAAGGTGGCATAGTGGGAGGACCAGCCCGGAACCTGGGTCATCCTTGAACCAGTGAGAGGCATTCAACATCTGGGAGGCTTGAGAACCCCGATCTTTAGGGGTTTGCAATGAACGAGCTATCTTTGTTCTTGCCTCTGTTCCTCCGGTGTCATCTTGTCCCTGAATCTTGCATCTCCTCTAGTTTTTTATGAACACCAGGCTGTCACAGCTTGTCTCACCTGGTGAAGGATAAGGGAGGTGTAAGCCTCGTTCTTTTATGGGAACTCTCCTTGGAACGTACGTAAGACATCACCGGTTAAATGTTGGCTGGGAACACCATTGCTCAGAACTGTAACATTACAGCACTGTTACACATTTTACTCTTTTCTGAACTATCTGGCTGAAGTTGGAGAGACCTTAAATTAATTTGGATCATCTGTACAGTAATAACCTCTTATGTTTTCATAAGGCTTGAAAACAGTTCATTTGTAAAGTATTTTTCTCTACATATTTTCAATGGATTATTGTTTAAAACCACTTTTCATTTGTAAAGTATTTTTCTCTACATAATTTCAATGGATTATTGTTTAAAACCACTACCGTTTAGGACCATTTGTAATAAGAAAACAATGGATAAAATTAAGAATTCTAGTTTGCATCTGCAGAAATCAAAACTCATTGATGTTAAATGATAATACTTTAGAATCAAGTCCCTAGCAAGGGCTTCAGATCCCCTCCCCTGACCATATCACAAGACTGTCACCCAGCACACACCGACCTTTACACAGGGACGGAGCGTTGATTCCAAGCTAATGATTTTAAGACCAGCTCATCTGTAATTTTAGTTTGAATTAAGTGGCATGTGTACACTATAACCATCCCTCCACAGAATTTAAAGAGCTGATGCTAAAAAATATAAAATATCCAAGGATATGGAATAGTTTTGAAGAAAGGAGACCAAACTTAGAGAATTTATATACCTAATTTTATGATGTGCAACAAGCTATGTTAGTAAAGCCAGTGTGGTATTGATATAAGGTTATCCACAGAGGTCAATGAAACGTGATAAGAGAGTCCAGAAGCAGACCCATACGTACGTATTCTGTTATTTTTTAACATATGTACCAAGGTAATTCAAAGGCAAAAAGACTCTAATAAATGGTAATAGAGTAATTAGATGTCTACAAAGAAAAAAAGAGTAATTAGATGTGACCCTTATCTCATATCATATACAGAATTTCACTAGAAATGGATCATATAATAAATCTAGAGGCTAAAATGATAAGTCTTATAAAATAAAGCACCAGAGAATATTTCTGTGACCTTTGACTTAGGGATGAATGTCTTAGATGAGATGCAAAATAGCAGAAGTCATAAAAGGAAAAAGTAGATGAATTGAACTTCGTTCAAACTACAAGCATTGACTCTTTGAGAACAGAAAATGAGATTTCTGGAATGGTGGTATGAACTGCTGACAGAGAAAAAGGGAGCGATAAACAATTTAACACTGTATTTGAAAACTTTAATACTCTACTTACAATCACGGACAGAAGAAATAGTCAGAAAATCAAGAAGGAGATGAAGACTTGAACAGCCTGTAAGTCAATTAGACCTAAGAGGTGTCTGTGTCATGAACGCTCCACCCAGCACAGCAGAGACCCAGCCCCACAAGGACACAGGGCGCGCTTCCCAGGATAGACCATGGAGTAGGCATAAGGAAAGCCTGGCACATTTAAAAAAATTTAAATCTTACAAAATATGTTCTCTGACTATAAGGAAATACACTCAGAAATCACAGAAGGAAATTTGGGGATCACTACTGAATAACGAATGGCCCAAAGGAGAAATCACAAGAGAAACCAGGACACGCTCTGAAATGAATCAACACAAAGCAGCATACTAAAATGTATGTGCTATAACTAAAACAGTGTTGAGTTGAAAATTTATAGCTCTAAATGCCTATACTAAAAAAGAAGAATTTTAATAAATCAGTATCCTAATTTGATACCTCAAGAAACCAGAAAAAAGAAAAAGGAACTAGGTCCAAAGCAAGAAGCAGGAAGAAAATAATAAAGACTAGAATGGAAATAAGTGCAACAGGGAACAGAAAAACAATAGAGAAAACCTAAAAACAAAAACAAAGAAAAGTCCACAAAACCAGAAGTTGGTTCTTTCAACAAAATTGACAAAACTTCACCTAGACTGACCAAGAAAAAAAAAAAAAAAGACTGAAGTTACCCCAAAAAATCAAGAATAAAAGAAGGGATATCACCCAACAAAATTGATCTTTTTATGATATGTGAACTTATCTTTTTTTTAAGTTTGAAAATTACTTCTTGAAATAAACAATAATAAAATTAAAGATGTACAGTATCAAGTATCTTAGACTTGCTAATATTTCTCTTTCCTTTTAAATCAACAAAGTAATTAATTAAAGGGGTCTTTGGTCCTAAAGATCATCCTCACTTTTTTCTCCTAATGCATCAGTGCTTTACAAACTCATTTAAAGATCACTTTTTTGAAGGTAGTGGTACAAGAGCAACTGTAAGAGCTTGACTAAGATGTTTACATTTCACGATTGGAGACTGTGTCACATTAAAAACCCATTGTCCCCGGCTAAAGAGGGGGATATGGAAGTATACAGAGACTCTCTCTAGGTCTCTGAACTTGTGTAGAACATTTGTCCATCAAAAGAAAAAGATGCCAAGCTGTTAATATTTATGTAAATCAAAGAGCCAGATGATAATGATTTAGTTGGTTATCAGATCAAAACTACCACACACCTTGTTTCAATCAGAACATGCTGAGTAGGTTTCCTTTAGTTCTTCAAAAATCTCCCTCCTGTTCAGAACATTAGTCTTGAGCTCTTAAACAAGGATTTGACCCTTGGAAACTCCTGCCTCGTTTTCCTAATGAACACGTGGAACAGATCTTTAGAGTTAATGTTCTAAAATACACTCAGAGATGGATGTGCAAGAATTTCCCTTAAAGTTGCACTAGAGTGCCATCTACTGGCCACACAGCTTTAGCGTCTGCACGAGGAAGTTTTTCCCTTTGATAATGAGCGCCACCCACCAGAACGTTAGAAGACAGATGATTTAAATAACAAAATACATCTATCCAAAAAGTAAATGATTTCTACCTTAAAAAATGTATTCTAGGCATTCCAGAGAAATGGATTTTAATATGTGGCATAAGAATGAAAAAAGAAAAAGGAAAGCTCTCTTTGCAGATGCTATGAAAGTATACCTGAAAAACCTAGAGAATTAACAAATAAAACTAAAACAATAGAAGAATCCAGCAAGATGGCAGGATATAAAATTAACATACAAAATCAATGGCTTTCGCTTTTGTAATTAATTATATAAAATAAAGGTAGTGAAAACCCCGTTAACAAAAGCAACAAAGAATAAATTTATCAAGAAATATGTAAAATGTATGTGAAGAAAACTTTAAAACACTTTTGACAGACACAAAAGTAGATTTGAATAAGTGGAATAAAATACTTTTTCTTAAATATAATGATTCAATATTAAAAATATCATTTCTCTAAATTAATTTAAGAAGGTTCATTCAATTCTAACTTTAAAAAAATCACTAAATTTTCTCGTGGAGCTAGTCAAGTTGGTAACAATTTCAAATGGGTAAATAAGCAAGAGTATCCAGGAAAACATTGAAGAATAAAAGCTATGAAAGGGGACCCCGATGAAGTGTCCCTAGAGATGCTGAAGCGCTCCCAAGAAGTATAGTTACGACATTACAAGAAAAGTTGAAAGGCTTGATATGTACAACACACGGAGGTCTGCGGCTGCAGTCTCCTGCCATTTAAAGATAAATAAATCCAGCATTTATTATATAAATTATATACTATATAAAAAAAAGAAAAGGAAGGAATTATAAAAAAAAGAAAAGCAAGTTCATGAAGCTACCATTGCAGCTATGCCAGCAGGCATGGAAACCTTGCAGTTTTTTGAATTATATTTTGATCTCATATTGAAAATGCAACTTTTATGTGGGTGCATAAACTTTGGTAGGGTTCGAGAAAAAGCAAAGTCACTCTATGGCAACTGGAAGCAAAGGAAAGTGAAGGATCTAAAGACAGGGAATTTAATGCCAGCAAAGGATTTCTTGATAATTTTACAAAGAAGGTTTGGCTTTAAAAATGTCAAGATAATAGGAGTAGCAGCTTCTGCCAGTGAAGAGGCAGCAAATTCCCAGATGCCATTATTAAGAAAACCATTGAGGAAAAAGGATCTCTGCCTGACCAGGGTTCTAATAGTTTGAGGCAGTATAGGATAGGCTAATTCTGCTGTTGTGTGCAGGTGTGATCAGGTTTAAGATCAACGCTGCCCTTATCTATAAAACTGTTACCTCTCTAACCTTGAAGGGAGAGGATAAATACCAGCTGCCAGTATTTTTTTTTTTTTTTTTTTGAGACAGAGTCTCACTCTGTTGCCCTTGGTAGAGTGCGGTGGCATCACAGCTCACAGCAACCTCCAGTTCTGGGCTTAGGTGATTCTCTTGCCTCAGCCTCCCGAGTAGCTGGGGCTACAGGCACCCGCCACAACATCCAGCTATTTTTTGTTGCAGTTTGGCTGGGGCCGGGTTTGAACCTGACACCCTCCGTATATGGGGCCAGCTCCCTACTCACTGAGCCACAGCTGCCCCCAGCTGCCAATCTTTTGGTTGTACAATAAGAAGGCCTGCACAACAAGATCTTTTCTCTGGATTGGTTCCATCAATGCTTTGTTCACAAAGTCAGGAATTCCCTCTCTAGTAAGGAACTGCTTTAAAAAATTATTTTGACATTGGGCAATGTGCTTGGCCGTTCAGAACCCCTTCAGGTCAACAATGAATTCATGCTGGTGGTCTACTTGCCTCCAAACACAACCTTTCTGAAACAGCCTCTAGATCAGAAGGTTATAAGGACCTTTAAGATGCATTACACATGGCACTCTATGGAAAGGATTGTCAATGCCATGGAAGAGAACCCCAACATGGAGAACATCATGGAAGTTTAGAAGGTTACACCACTGAAGACACACTGTCATCACTACAGAAATAGCTGTGGAAGTAATCAACCTGAAACGATAAATTTCTGCTGGAGAAAACTGGGTCGAGAGGTGGTGCACGACGTCACAGGATTTACCACAAAGCCGATCGAGGAAATCCTGAAGGAGATTGTGAAGGTGGCAAAAAGATGAGGGATGGAGGTTGTCAAGATGTAATCTTGGAGAAGTTCAAGAGCCGACAGACACCGTGCCGGAGGAATTAATAAAAGACGACTTGGTGGAGAGAGGAGTGCTTTCAATACCAATGTCAGATGATGAGGAAGTAAATGTAGAAGAGAGAGTGCGAGAAGACAAATTGACATTAGATAATCCGGCAGAAGGGTTCTGATTACTCAAGACTGCATTTGACTTCTTTTAAAACATGGACCCTCCTGTGATATGGGCACAGAAACTAAAGCAAATGGTGGAAGAATGACTGGTACTATATAGAAACAATTTTAGAGAAATGAAAAAGCAACAATTCCAAAGTATTTCCTGAAGTTACACTGAATGTGCCCCTCCCCTCCTGCTTCCCCTTCCACCTCCTCCACCTGTTCCACCTCTGGCACCCCTGAGACAGCAACAGCAGCCATTCCTCTTCCTCAGCCTACTCGATGTGAAGACAGAATGAAGACCTTTATGATAACCCACTTCCAATTAGTGCCTAGTAAATATAGTTTCTCTTCCTTATGATTTTCTTAATAACATTTTCTTTTTCTCCAGCTTACTTTACTGTAGAAATATTGTTTATAGTAATATAACCTACAAAGTATATGCTAATTGACTATTTATGTTATTGGTAAGGCTTCCAGTCAACAGTATCTTTGAGTAAATTTTGGGAGAGTCAAAAGTCATAATGCAGATTGTCAACTGCACACAGAGCCCTTGCACCTAATCCTTAAGTTGTTCAAGGGTTGACAGTACTATAAATCCAGTTCTGTCTTTTTAGTTCAGACATGGAATAGTTGTCTCATCATCCTTTGACAAAGCAAACACCAAATTTAACTAAAAAGATCATTTTGCTTATTTATCATATAAAAGCAACAGTGGAAGTAGAGAGACTAGTCGTGGCCATTAAAAATTTTGTATGAGGATCATTTTTAAAAAGATAAATTTGGCATTAGAAACTATATAGAAAAATGCCATAAATAGAGTCAAAAGAAATATTTGCGATTCATATGAGCAACAAAGAGCCAATTTCATCAATAAGAGAAAAACCAATATCTACTCTGGTAAAATAAGCAGACATAAAGAGAATTATTAGAAAGAAAATATAAATATTTATCATTTATCAATTATATAAAAGAGTTACAACTTCCTTCAATACCATAGACAATGGCTACACTGTGGTAGCCATTTTTCACTAATTAGATTTGCAAAGACAAAAAATCTGGTAACAAGTTTGAGTGAATGGGGTGGCAAATAGGCTATTTCTTGCAATGCTGGTGGTAGCATATAGAGGTACAACTTGTAATGAGAACAAATTGGTACTGTCAAAATAAAATACATCTATAATTTGACCAAGCAGTTCTTTTAGGAATTCATCCTATAGTAAAGTTAAAATCTGTGTAATGACCATTGTCCAAGTGATTCATTGCAGTCCTGTGTACAGTAGTGCTATAACACATGAGAAACAATTTAAATGTCTATCAATAAAGTATAATGGGCCTCGGCGCCTGTGGCTCAGCGGGCTAAGGCGCCAGCCACGTACACCTGAGCTGGCGGGTTCCATTCCAGCCCGGGCCTGCCAAACAACGATGGCTGCAAGCAAAAAATGGCCAGGCATTCTGGTGGGCGCCTGTAGTCCCAGCTACTTGGGAGGCAGAGGCAAGAGACTCGCTTGAGCTCAGGAATTAGAGGTTGCTGTGAGCTGTGATGCCAAAGCACTTTATCCAGGGTGACAGCTTGAGGCTCTGTCTCAAAAAAAAAAAAAAAATATAATGGATCCACACAACAGAATTCTTTACCTATGTTAAAAAAAGGAATGAGGACAATCTCTAGGCTATATTGTTAGGTAAAAAAAAATAATTGTGTGCAGTAACTGCGAGAACACAAAACATCTGGTACCCAAGAGCACTGGGGACAAAGAGGCAGAAAAGACTTGCTATGTACATTATTCTTTTCGGTACCATTTGAATGTCATAAGGAGGTAGATGTATATATCATCAAAAATAAGAAAAATACAAATATTTAAAATATGTTGCGGTTGTCCAAGTGGTATCATTCTGGTAAGAGGAGTAGCGATGGACAGTATGCAAAATTCAGGCTATGTTTTGGAGGCAAGTTGATAAGATGTGTTGATAGAGATCTGTGAGATGGGGTGAGTCAGTCATCAAGGATGACTTCCAGACTTGCAGCAAGTGACCAGTGGAGATATCTGACATTTACTTTGCTGGGAGCACTTAGGGAGGGACAGATATAGCATGTGACATTCACTTCTTGGGGAGCACTTATGAAGGGACAGGTATAGCCATGAGTGAGAGAATTCAAAGGTTCTGCTTTGGACATGTTAAGTCTGAAATGCTTATTAGTCATCCTCATGAAGCTGTCAAATAGGTGCTTGGAAAATGAGCCATCAAGATGTAAGGAGTCACTCAAGAAAGGAGTCTGGAATGGAAGTATTTTAGAGACATCAGAATATAAATTGTAATTGATAAACAGAGTAGAATGTAGTCCAAATTTTAAATTTTCTAGCAGTCACATAAAAATGTAAAAACAGGTGAAATTCATTAATTTAATTTTTTTCTTTTTCTTTTTAAAATTGTTTCAGGTTAATTTCAAGGGTACAAAGAATTAGGTTATGATGTTGGCCTTTGTTAGGTCAAGTCCCTCTCATAATTATGTCCTGCCCCCATGAGGTGTGCCATACACCCTAACATTGTGTCCACTAAGTAGAAGCACATCCACACCCACTCCTTCCCTCTCCCGCATTCCTCCGCCCCCTACCTTAAATTGATTTGAATTCTTATGTAGGCACCTATTATCATCTACTAGCTTCACGTTAGTACTGAGTATATTGGATTCTTGCTTTTCCATTCTTGCAATAATTTACTAAGAAGATGTTACAACTCTATCAAGGTTAGTATAAAAGATGTAAAGTCTCCATCTTTTTTTATGACTGAGTAGTATCTTCCAGGGTACATACATAGTGTGGTTTGTTAATTAATTCCCGAGTTAGCGGGAATTCAGGTTTTTTCCAAATATTGGTGATTGTAAATGGAGCTGAGATAAACAGTCTATTGGAAATGTCTTACGATAAAATTTTTTTCTTCTAGTAATGGGATTATAGCAGCAGTTCTCAACTTGTGAGTTGTAACTCCTTTGTAACAATGAAAATACATCCAGCATATCACATATTTACATTACAATTCATGACAGTAGCAAAACTAGTTATGAAGTAGCAACGAAAATAATTTTATGGTTGGGGGGGTCACCACAACATGAGGGTCATGTATTAACATATAATACAACATGTATTATAGGGTCGCAGCATTAGGAAGGTTGAGATCCACTGGATTACAGGATCAAATGAGAGGTCTGAGTTCTTTGAAGATTCTCCATACTTCTTTCCAAAAACGTTGTATTAGTTGAAATCAATTTTAATATATTTAACACAATTACACAAAATATTTCAGCATGTAATCAGTATTAAAATTAACAAGATATCTTACATTCTCATTCTCATAATTGTATTCAAAATCAGTGTGGATTTTTCAAGTGTTCAATAGCCACATCTGGTGAGGACCTATGGGGCAGCAGGGTAATGACTGAGTGGGAGAGGCCCAGGAATGAGCCTTGTAGTACTTGAACATCTAGGGTTGGAGCAGAAGATGAACTGACAGTGAGACAGCAAACCCCAGTCAACTGGGAGGAAACAAGACTGGTGTCAAGGAAGCTGAAAGGAAGGGGGCTGTCAATTGCCTCTGCTGACACTAAGAAGTCTAGGAAGATGAGGATAGAGAAATGATCACTGCATTGGGAAAGAAGGAGTTGTTCATCATCTTGGCAAGACATTGCACTGGGGGCTTCTCCATTGTAGCTGAAGAGAGAATGGAGGTGGGAAGAGGAGACTTCTCAAAGGCAACACATCCCATAGTTGATCTGTCTCTTCCAGTACTCTCTCTCATCTTCTCTTCTTGTTATTTTGATCTCTGTTGGGGGCCCAAACTAGAAATCTGGAAGACACTCTCAAGTCCTTCCAATCTTTCAGACCTCATGTGCATTATTACGAAGTTGTTTCCATTTACCTCCTCAATAATTAGTGATTCTGTCTCCTTTGTGCCATTCCTATATACATAGATGTGTGTATGTATATATATTTGTATGTATAATTTTGAGACAGAATCTCAAGCTGTTGCAGTGCCGTGGTGTCATGGCTTGCAGCAACCTACAAGTCGGGCTCCAGCGATCCTCTAGCCTCAGTGTTTCTATTTTTAGTAGAGAGGAGGGTTTTGCTTTTGTTCACACTGGTCCAATTAATGAGCTCAAGCAATCCACCTGCCTCGGCCTCCCTGTGTGCTACGATTACAGGCATGAGCCACCACACTCTACCGCCATTCCTACTTTTTTCAAACTGGGGCCAGACCATTGCTGTCTCTTGCCTTTACTACTGCAGCATCTTCCGAATAAGCCTCTAGCCTTGCTGTCTTCAAAATTCCAGAGTATGGGGAGGGTGATACTGTGTCGCCAGATTGAATTTTTAAAAACACTATCTTGCAGTCTTGCTGCTCTGAAATCCTTGCCTGGTTTAGTGTTCCGACTTCTGAGTTCCTTCGCGGATAAAAGCCAACACATCCAGTGTATGCGCTTACATTTTTACTACCCTTCCTAACTTTCCTCCCTCCCACCAACCCTCTCAAACAGGCACCGTGACCGGGTTAGTCTTCCTAATTCCAGCTTGGGGACTGACTTCAAGGGGCTTCAGCACCGGCCCCTGCCTCCCAAAGCTGGCTCTGCCGTGCACCTATCATCTCGTTCCCACATGAACTTTGCAGACATTTTTAAGGAATTCAGTGCCAATTTCTGCCACTGTTCTCGTCACATTCATTCATTCATCAGCCGCATTTTTAAGTACTACTTTCTGTGGATCTCTCCAACTAAACCCCGAAATCGTTGAGGTCCGAGAGCTCGCCTTATTCCGTTTTGTATTCCTAGTCCCTAGCACGTCAGAAGCTCGATGACCGTCAGGATAAAGAGCAGTCACAGAGGCCGAGCGGAGCGTGCTGCAAGAAAACAGGCCGCAGGTGTTCCGGGGTCCCCGGCGCAGCTCTGATGCTCGGGAGGACCCGCGTTCAGGCCAGAGGGAGGCCGCACTTTCGCCCGGGGGGAGCGCGCTGAGTCTGACTTGAGTTCAAGTGTCAGCGGCGCCGGAAAGGACAGCGCGGGACGGTGACGGGCTGGGCGTGGGCTCCAAGGCTGTCCACACAGGAAGACTGCAGCCTCGCGACCGCACGGCGAACGGTCCGCCCCAGTCAGCCCCGCCGTCTGCGTGATCACGCCCTCACGTGAGGCCGTCCCTGCGTGACCTCCCGGAGCGTCACGTGAGCGCCGCCCTCACGTGATCGCAGGCTCGGCCCGGCTCTGGTCTCGTCGCTTCCCTGCCGGGTTCCTGACGTGTCCCTGCGATTTGGCCTGTCGGTCTCGGGTGGGCGCGATGGAGGAGGAGGAAGAAGAAGCGCGAGCGCTGCTGGCGGGCGCCGGGGACGGCGGGGACGGCCCCGCGGCCCCGCGGCCGCTGCCGGCCCTGTGCGACCCCGGCCGCCTGGCGCACCGGCTCGTGGTGCTGCTGCTGATGTGCTTCCTGGGCTTCGGTGAGCGGCCGGCGGGGCGGCTGCGACCCGGGTCCGCGCCGATTCGCGCTGCGCGGCGCCGCCGGGTCGGGGGATGTTGCTGGTGGATGGAGGCTTTCCGAGGGTGGAGGTCCGACAAGCCGCGGAGCCCAGGGGCTCGCCCCGGACCGCGAAGCCGCGCTGTCCCCAGTTCCCTCTTAGCGCAGTCTGTGTTGGGGAGAAGTTGAGAAAGACTTCGCTACCCCTGTGCCCCGCCCAAAGCCCCAAATGATCGTCCTTTTTTATTTTGATGAAACAAAGTTAAAATAAAACTTCCGTGGGCGGTCGGTTTAAGGTTTTTCACCCTCTTTGAGAAATGTATGAACGTTGTCTTGATCGTGCGCTCTGGGACTGTTAAGCAATCATGCTGGACCGGACTGGTGCAAGGCTTGGCGGTGGCTGGTTTTACTTACGAAATCTGATGACTTGAAAAGTAGTTTTCCAGGATGATTTTGGAAATACTTTTCTTTTCAAATTATTCCGCAGCTATTCTCAGGTTGATATCAGTTTTGTATGAAAAAATAAAAAGTTTTTCAGGAGGCTAGTTGCAACCCGTGTAATTAGCAGGCTTAGGAACATTATGGTTGATAACCTCATATTACTTTGAAATGTGTTAGTAAGCATGAAGAATGCTTTAGGCCTTGGTTTCTTTGCAACTTTTTTTTTGCCCTCTCTGTTTTTTAATTTTGAAAGATGTTGCCCGTCTATTAACTTTGAAGCATGACATTGAATTCCTTATAAGCAATAAAAGCTGGCACCAGAAATTTCTGGGTTTAGAAACAAAAACCCAGAAAAACAACAACAAAACACTTTAATAAAAAAATTGTCCCTACTCAAGCAGACATTATTTGGTGTATTCTGGTTATCTGCCTGACTTTAGAAGCCAGATTCATACTTTCCTAATGACAGTAGTTTTGTGTACTTACGGAGGGCATTAGCAGGGCTTGAGGCAATATTATTCTGTATCCTACCAAAGAATCTGTTATTTTATCTCTAGAGGAGATCTTGAGTGAATGCATATCAAACGTCTTCCCTTCTCTCTACTTGCACTACAATAAGTGTTAGGTTTTAATTTAGTTCTTTAGAACTCTCACTGCGTTTTTCTTCATTCCTAAGATTGTCTTGGCTAAATTATTTGATCCTGGGTATTAAAGTTCGTTTCAGATATCAGTTTAGTCAGAATGGCTAAACTCCATTCCTTCCTCTCACGACAAGGAGACCAGAACTAACATTGTTAGGAAACTGTTAAGGATGTTTGCAAAATTTCTAGCATGTGTGTGTGCTTTGGAAGCTTTAAATAAGGAAGTTATAGCGGCTTCATGAAGATAATTAATAAAATAGATGTGTGAAGCATGATGAAAATAAAGTGGAAAAACAGTTGATTGT
This sequence comes from Perodicticus potto, assembly GCA_963574655.1. NCBI lineage: Eukaryota > Metazoa > Chordata > Mammalia > Primates > Lorisidae > Perodicticus > Perodicticus potto. Next base: position 24,895 of record CAUYRH010033925.1, on the reverse strand, counting down.
TGACTTCTTAAGTGAGATTCTCAATATTTGTTGTATGTTCTTGCTACTCATCTGTGAAAGTGATGTTACTACAGTGTAGAAAGTACTGAGGGATAAGGAAGTGGCGTTGTTCCTCAAGCCCGTAGTATAAACACTTAAAAGTATTTGCAATTTGAAATTTTCATATGGGTGCTATTATTACTTACAAAATATTTGCTCTTCCCTTTTCTAGGCAGCTATTTTTGCTATGATAATCCTGCTGCCCTTCAGACTCAGATTAAACGGGTAAGTTGATTTTTCACCTTTGTTTTTTGTTTACTTTCGAGCAGGTATAGCTGCTGAGGCATCATCAGCTCTTAGCTTTCTAGTCTGAAATGTCCACTGAATCTGTTCCAATATTTATAGTCACCAAATCTATAAGCCATAAGGAGTGTTCTTGAGTTGAAATGATTTGCCACAAAGAATTCATTTATGACGCATATGTGACTTGAAATTGATTCAGGCCTTAGATAAATAATCTTGTGGTATGTCTACTTTATTGCCAGAACCGTTAGCAGATTTTGGTTTGCATTTCATTCTCCTAGTGCTCAATCATAGGAAGACATGTGGTTTGGTAGGTTAGCTATTTTTCTTCTTAAATATGTTTTTGTTGTTGTTACTTTGTTTTTTAAAGTGGGTACTGACGCATTGGCTTGTCTGTGTCAGTATTTTTAGTTTGGTTTTGTATTAAGAAAATACATTTGCTATTTATAATTTCTTGGGTTTTTGATGGTCTTTTTTCTTTGTAAGTTTTTTACTTGGACCAGAAAAAAAAAAACAAAACAACAACATAGATCGACCCTTTGCATTCTAGAATGAAAGAGGAAAGCAGGGAGGAGTTGGCAAGGGGGAGGCTTAGAGAGGACAGAGTGAGTAGGGATAGGCTAAGATGTTTCTATTAAGATGTGGGAGGAGTTCCCATGGCAGTTAGCATTGACGGAATAAGAACGGACCAGGTAGAGGCAGAGTGATAGGGTCCCCGTAGGAGGGTATCTGATCCTGGAATCCGTGAAGCCCCTGAAATGGCAGATGTATTCAAGAAGTTCCCCGTGTGTAGCTTTCATGAGATTCTCAGGGAAGTTAGTGAGTTACTACAAATGGTTAAGAAACTTGCCCTATACCTGGGGTCCTTAATGGCCTGCGGGCCACATGAGTTGGTGTGAATTGTATTTGTTCCCATTTTGTTTTTTACTTCAAAGTAAGATATGTGCAGTGTGCATAGGAATTTGTTCATAGTTTTTTTTTAAAACTATAGTCCGGCCCTCCAGTGGTCTGAGGGACAGTGAATTGGCCCCTGTTTAAAAAGTTTGAGGATGCCTGCCCTACATAGAAAGAATAGTGTAACTACTTTCTATTTCCTACTAGATTGTCATAATTTTGATTTGCTAGTTGTTAAACTTAACTGGAAAAAAACCGTTTGATTCTTTCTACATAGGACATGCAGGTGAATACCACGAAGTTCATGCTGCTGTACGCTTGGTATTCTTGGCCCAATGTAGTGTTATGTTTCCTTGGTGGCTTTTTGATAGACCGAGTATTTGGAATACGGTAAGCTTGAAAAAAAAAATCTCACCTATGGGTAAATCTCACCTAATTATTAGGAAAATACAGAGCTAGGTTAAGATATTTCTACAAAGAACTGAATTGACCTCTGTATTGACTGTGATAATCTGCGTAAATTTTTTAAAATGATTTTTCTCTCTAGAGTGGGTTTCCGAAACTTGATTGGTATTTCAGTTAAGGTCAAGAGTAGCAAGTGCTACTGATGGAATGAAATAACTCAGTTTGAAATAACTCAGCTATCTAGAGGTAAATTATGCTCATCCTTGAGATCAGACAAAACAAGAGTTAGAATCCCATTGCTACCACTTGCTCAACTTACTAGCTGTTCTGAGCTTCTGTTCCCTCATTGGTAAAATATGGGTAATAATTCCTACTTTGCAGGGTGGTTGTGAAGATTAAATGAGAAACTACAAATACATACAGCACTTGGCATATTGGTAGTATGTGCTTCTCCCAGCTCCAGGCAGATTTTCTATTGCCGCCTTTCTTTAGGCATGAACTTTTGTGACCACTTTGATTAGATGCTGAGGAAGGAATTACACTGTAAGCTTTGTCACTTCTCATTCTGTGTTTACGTTATTCATGGAGATGGAAGAGGGATAGAAGCTGGGAATATTTTTGGAAGGTGGAGACCAAGGTGATGAAGACCCTTCAAACCATGTTTAGTAGATAAGGGTTGAGGAAATTTTAAGTGTTTAGACTTGGACTCTAACTTTTGACAAATTTGAATAGCTCGAGTATGAAGGAAGAATTAAATTTATTTTGTTGGGTCTCAAGGGTTAGAATTATCTTGAAACTTCAGGTGGAACGGATTCTACTTAGTATGATGAAAAGTTTACATGGTCAGCTTGACAGGAGGTGACATAAATTGTTTTGGGACTACAGAATGTGTTTTCCAGTCCTGGAGAACAGCCAGTAGAATGTGGTGTGATCATTTCTCAAGGATCCTGCAAGGGATTAAAAAGCCCTGTGTACTCCAGTGACCTTTAAGGACTCTGCTGACACTGGCATTTTATTATTCTGGGAGAAAATTAATCAGATGTTCAGATCGTAGAATGGTAAACTTATATTAACATGGTTGATACTTGTCCTTCTAAAAGTAGTTTTTAGTTATCAAGCATTATAATCACTTAATGTTATTTAGTGTAGAGTTCTTTGGACTCAATCCTAAATTCTTAATAGAAATTTTATAAAGAATTTCCATTTTCAAATAGTTTTGACCCTGGGAACTTCTTGAAGGTTATTTAATAAGTTTTATTTGAGAGATGACAATGGTTTTTAAGCCAATATATGCAATTACTTTTTTCTTTTTTTCTTTTTGAGACAGAGCCTCACTTTGTCGCCCTTGGTAGAGTGCCATGGCGTCACAGCTCATAGCAACCTCCAACTCCTGGCCTTAGGCGATTCTCCTCCTCAACCTCCCGAGTAGCTGGGACTACAGGTGCCTCCTATAACGCTCAGCTGTTTTTGTGTTGCAGTTTGGCAGGGGCCGGGTTTGAACCCGCCACCCTCGGTGTATGGGGCTGGTGCCCTGCCCACTGAGCCACAGGCACCGCCCAATATATGCCATTACTTAAGCCTCTGGAATCTCCCCAGAAATGTAGACTTCTGTAAATTAGTATTTGGCCTAGCAAAGTTGCTGACTTCAGAGGCAAATGAACACTTTATTTTTCTTTCTTTGGAGGGAGATACAGAAGGGGCAAAGAAAACCAAAAGGAAATTGTTACTCATAGACTTTGTGATTACTTATTGTAATATAAGAAGAAATTAAGGAATTTTTCTCTCTCTTTCAAACAGATGGGGCACAATTATTTTTAGCTGCTTTGTTTGCATTGGACAGGTAAGGAAGGCCAAAACATTCATTGATTGGCACTGACTTTTGAATTCTTATCTAATTAATTCTCCTGATAAAGATGTGTTTAAGTAGTACCTAGCTTAATTAAACAGTGCCCATAAATGTCCATGTGGTCTAAGACATAGTCCCTTTTAGACCTTGAAATAAATGAACATTAATTTTTTAATTTCAAAGGTTTACTAAGAGGAAATATTACAATATTAATAAAACCCATTGTAGAAGTTGTGATTTGTTACTTACTGTTTTTCTTTAACACTTTGAATTGACTTTTTTATTGAATGAGCATTAAATTCTATATTATAGGTTGTTTTTGCTCTGGGTGGAATATTTAATGCTTTTTGGCTGATGGAATTTGGGAGGTTTGTGTTTGGGTAAGTTATGCATAATTTAATTCTAACTATTCATATTAAATGGATTAAAAACATTCTGTTTTCTCTATTCTGGGGATTTACTTCAAATCCTTGAAATCTAGCCACATATATGTAAGACAGTATTTTTCTTGTCTTTTCCCAATTAAAAAAAAAGAAATTAAGAAAAAATGTTGAGTAGTCATGGTTAATTTCACTCTGTGGGTTTTGAATATTAAGTAGTTCTTTAGAAATGATATTTTTCTTGGGTGTTTTGCCTGCTTTGTTGTATTTACGGTTATGATTTAAACTTTGTTTAGAAAAGTGGAGACCATGGGTTTCTAGGTTGCTCATTCATGGACAACTCAGTCCTTCTTAGTGGGGGACATAAGACCCTTTTGAAGAGTCCTGAGTGAGCCGGACGCCTGCAGGCCAATTGTTGTGCCTGAATCTCAGGAAGCCCCTTCTGAGTGCAGCCTTGCTTTTCCTTCCCTGAGAGAACAGGTGACAGAAGTGATTCAGTCCTAAAAGTGTATTTATTCAAGCTTTTCATAGGTTCCAGGGACACAGACAGACAGATGTGACAGTCCTCTCTCTAAGTGAGAGAGAAGGAAACAGGATATGAATATATGAGAGGGATTCCGAGACAGAAATGTGGTCAGAAATGGCCTCTGGGACGAAGGGGACTTCGCAGAAGTCTAGGGTTTGGGTTGGAAGAGAAGGAAAGGGTTTTTGGACGGGGAAAGACTGGTGAGGAGGCTCAGTGTCAAGATGAGGAGGAGAGGAAGCTCTCAATTCAAGGCCTTCGGGGTGGGGGGAATGGTAAATATTTGGAAAGTACTGAAGGAAAACTAAAACCCAGGAGGCAGGAGAATGTTGAATATGAAAGGTGAATTGGGAGGATGGATGGAGAGCTTGGCGTGTTGGCCTGGAGTGTAAACTTGCACGTTTTCACACTGTGGGGCCCACTTGGCCAGCATCAGCCTCCGTGTGGGGTTGTAGTAGCCCAGACTCCTTTCGTTGCCTGTCATGGTTATCATGGCTTCTCAGATGACTCCAGTGCTTAGCAGTAAAAACAGCCGTGTCATTACCCTGGTGGACTTGGTGGGTCAGGAACTGGGACTGGGTATAAAATACCGTGGATGACTTGTCTGCTCCTGATGTCCGGGGCCTCAAGTGGAAAGGTTCATGGAGGGCTGGGGACTGGAATCATCTGCAAGCTCCCGACTCATGTCAGGTCCTGGGCTGGGTGCCTGGAGTCCTGGGGCTGTTGGCCAGAGAACTTAGGTGTAGCCTTTCTGAGTGGCTTGATTGCTCACAGCATGAGGGCTGTTGGGCCTCCTACTAGGTGGCTCGGGGCTCCGAGTGCAAGTGTTGGAGTGAAAAGGCGAATGTCATCTTGTATGACCCAGCCTTGGAATTGCACAGTGCCACTTCCACTGTACCTGGATGAAAGAGAAGGAGAAGACAGTCCCTCCATCTCCTCAGGGAGAAGCGTCAGTATTTTAAAACTGCTGCATTGTGAACTATGGTCTTTCTTCAAAAGCTGTGACTTTTCTTCTTTTTTCTGTTTTTAGGATTGGTGGGGAGTCCTTAGCAGTTGCCCAGAATACATATGCTGTGAGTTGGTTTAAAGGCAAAGAACTAAACCTGGTGTTTGGACTCCAGCTTAGCATGGCTAGAATTGTAAGTATGATGACAAACCAAATAAAACCAAATAGGAAGCAAACAACTAGATCTTGCAGTCATTCCTTAAAAATGATAGGGTGAAATGTGTTTGTGCATGGTCGATGATTAATATTTATATATTTCTCTAGAACATAGGATGGCATTTTATTTACTTTAAGTAAGACAGCTCTTAACCTTCTTTGAGTTAGTAAACAGTCTAAAATGGCTACATTAACATTCATTAATTCAAAGACTTCTACTGTAGAGAGGGATCTTATACATTCTTTCGTGTTATTTATTTCCCGTTTTTGGTATTTTTGCTTTGAGACTCTCCACTTTTTTTTTAGAGAGAGTTTTTGTTGCTCTTGGTAGAGTGCCTTGGTATCATAGCTCACAGCAACCTTAAACTTCAAACTCTTGGGCTCAAGCGATTTTCTTGCCTTAGCCTCCCAACTAGCTGGGACTATAGCTGCCCATCACAACGTCCCGTTATTATTTTTTTAGAGGTGGAGTTTCACTCTTGCTCAGGCTGGCCTCGAACTCCTGAACTCCGCCTAGCCTTCCAGGTACCCACGTACGGTTTTGCCTGCACGTTTCCAGAGATCAGAAGCTCGCTCTGTGATGAAACAGCCTGTCTGCTTGAGTTAACGTTTTGGAGCTCACTTGAAGAGACAAAACCTCCCTTCACGAGTAGCTTTTATCAGCTCTTCTGACTTTTGCCCTCCGTAAAGTTTTCCTCCTCTGCTGTGTGACAGTGCTGTGCTCATTGGGAGAAAGGTCTTTCAGTTCTTGGTCACATGTGCTGTTTCCTGTGGCTGTGGAGGCCGTGTGACACGGGACCCAGTCCCTCACGTGGTGCTCACGCCTCTCTGGACTTAACTCAGCCTGTACACCTCCTGGTATTTGGAGCCTGGACGTGGTCACGGTGTTTCAGGTTTAGTTTGAAAGAGGCTGCACAGGGGAACAACACGATGTTTTTATTAATGCGTCTTGTAAGGTATTTTGGCAGTCCCAGACCCCATTAGGTTTTTCCTCATAAAGTCCTGTGAATAGAAGGATTAAAAAAAACTTTGCTATTAAAAATCAAGCTATCAAAGACTAACAAAACATAATTTTAGGGAAAAAAATCAATTACAAAATGTTTTTAATGTGCTGTTTCATCGTGTGAGTACGTCCATATTTTTGTGCATGTAGGTTCTTCCTGATTTTTCCACTATTATAAATAGTGTTGTAGTCTAAAACGCTGACTGTAAAACTTGTCTGCATCTCTGCAGTTGCCTTAGGCATGGAGTTACCGAGGCAGAGTTTCTCAGGATTTCTGAGGATGCCAAGTCCTGTTTCCATGTTGTCTTTGCGCAGAGGTGGACATCCCCTCTGTAGGGTAGGAGAGGATTCCTTCTCTGGTAGCTTAAAGAGTGCAGGAGGTTATTACTTCCGAAAAAGTCATTTTGAAACTTTGGTAGGAAATGTAAGTATAATTTTAATTTGTAAATCTTTGATAAATAGTGTGGTTTCCCATGTTTTCTAAAGTTTATCTACAAGGATGTCCCAACAGGCTTCACTAATGTGTCTTGTACAAGTAAAGCTATGTCTGTGGTGGTTTGTGGATCTGGTTGTCTACTAACTTTTCAAAGAGGGAAGTGCAATCAGTTAAGCAAGAGTCACTCCTGGTGGTTCCATTCTGGGTGCTGGTGTCCTCAGGGTCTTTGCTGTGTCATTGTGACTTTGTTGTGATCTACTAACCTACTTCCAAGGAGCCCGTAGTTTGTGTGTGTGTGTGTGTATGTTTTTGATGGTTGAGCTAATAGGATTTGCTGGTAGAAAATGTGTGGACAAGGCGGGTGGGGAAGGAGGAGCTCAGGGTAACACCAAACATTTCGCCTGAGCAACTGGAAGAAAAGAGTTGTCCTTAGTGAGGGTGAGAAAGCGCAGCAGCAGGAACTGGTTGGGAGATGGTGGGCAGGGTGTGAATACTGGGTTTGGGGCACATCAGGTTTGACGTGCCTGGCAGACATCCAGGTGGAAATGTTGAGTAGGCAGTTGCTTACCCGGCTGTGGAATGCAGAGGGAAGGCCTGGATAAGTGACATAAATTCAGGGACAAGGGACATGCTACTTAAAATTGCAAAACTAGATAAGATCACCAGAGCTGTGAGTGCTGAAGGAAAGAGATGGTGTCTAGCGACCAAACCACATTTATGGGTGAGGAAGATTGACGTGGGACTAACAACAGAGCTCCTGGCGTGGGGGTGGGGGTGCTGTACAGAAAGGCCAGAGGAAAACTGCAGGACTGCAGTGTCCTGGACCCCAAGGACAGAAATCAGGGAGGAGGGAGTGTCAGCTGTGTTAAATGCTGTAGCTGAGTCAGACACTGATGCTGAGAAATGAGTGTGTCCTCAGCAGGATTCTCACAGCAAATAAGAGCACATTTCAGTATCTGTTGAAAGAATGGTTGAAAGTAATAAGTTGTAAAGGAAAGTCAAGTTGAAAAAATGGTTGAAAGTAGTAAGTTGTGAAGGAAAGTCAAAAGGGTGCTGGACGCCCAAGTTTTAGCTGAGACATGAATAATTAGAAAATGCCTGAAGAAGGTTTAAGGGTTTAAACTCAAAGTCACAGCTCAGACAACAGAGAAATCCCGGAGCGGTAACCCCGGAGCTGTGATTGCTTTGGAGGGTGCACCGCGAGAAGGAGAAGCTCGAGACTGGATCCACATCATCCCCAACATCTCTGCAGCGGGACGGCTCCAACAGTTGGAGCTAATGACCTCTTACGGGAATTTAAATACAGAAATCAGATAACAGTTGGGCAACCCACTGAAGCTGTGCTGGCTGCCTGAGAATTGGCTCCCTCCACCTCCGCAGGTCCCAGCCCCCACTCCTGTAACCCCAACCCTGCCTCCTACAAGCCCTGAGATTCTCTTCCAGAACCTGAGGGCAGCCTGCGTGTAAACACGTTGCTAGCCCGAGCACTGCAGCCCTCCCGGGCTGGCCGGCAGCTCCTTTCTGTTCTGTCGCTTCCCTTCTGCTGTGGCCCCACTTGCAGTCTGTTGTGAATACAGGGGCCAGAGCCGGCCTGTCAGCGCGTGAGTGGAGCTGGCCGCTGCTCAAGGCCCCAGGGTCTGCCCAGCTCCCTCAGAATGAGGCTGGGAGTCCTGCTGCTGCCTGCAGCCCCCGCCCCACCGTTTCCTCTCTAGGACCTCATTTCATTCCTGCCCCCTCTTTTTTCCTGCTAGTTTGGCCTCTGCCCTCTTGCAGCCTCTGCGCTGCTGTTCCTCCTGCCTGGAGCTCTTGCCCCGGCTCTGCCTGCCCCTCGCTTCCTTTGGGTTTTTACTCTGACGAAAACTTTCCCTGTGAGACTTTCACTCCGAATTTTACAGTTTCCTTCACTGTTTTACCTTCTCCTCATTTTTCAGAACAGTTGGTAAAGCTTAATATACTATTTACGTGTATTTTATTTTTTTACCTCACTACAATGTAAGTTTTATGAAAGGTGCCTATTTTTCTGTTTTGTTCTTTATCCTTGACACCTGATGCAGTGACTGATAGGAAATAGGGGCTCAGTAATTGCCGAGTGAATAAATAAACGATGGGGATTTTATAACTTTCACTATTCTTTTTATGGACATTCAAAGGAAGAATTTTTCTTCCAGATTTCAGTACCGTGAAAAGCTGTGCTTTTTCTGAGCTACTGGTATATTTTTGTAATGTTATAACATGTTTTGTTTTTGCTTTGGCTGCTAGGAAGTGGTAAATGTACTATGTTATTTTGTATATTAGCCTTTTTTAAAAAGTTGGCATTTTAATGGGTAGGGTAGTAACTTTATCTGTGGCTTTATCTTTGTCAAATTTTTCCTTACATGGTTTTTGAAAAAAAAATCTGGATCCTGTTATAAGTGTTTCTCTAAGCTGCTTCACATCCTATTTTTTTTTGAACAAAGAATACGTATAAATAGCTGAAAATTCCATTGGTTGTTTTTTCTTCTCATTTAGGGAAGTACGGTAAACATGAACCTCATGGGATGGTTATATTCTAAGATGGAAGCTTCGCTGGGCTCTGCCGGTCACACAACCCTGGGGGTCACACTCATGATTGGTGAGTGAATCCTGACATCTCCCATCTCATCTCTGGAAAGCTTGCCAGAGGGGAAGGAGCACAGGAATCTGTGTCAGACCACTTCCGTCCTAGTTTTACCCGTATGGTTGACTAGTTTTTGACCTGATTAGAAGTAGCCCGTCGTTTACCCTATTTTTATTTTAATTCCCACTTTTTTAGAATGGAGGATCTTATCCCTTGTATTTCAGTGTTGTCACTTGTGTCTTGTGATACAGAGAGTTAGTGTATGTGCAGACTCTGTGAGGGAGACAAATCAGGGACTTGGTTGATGTGAGGTGTTCACATTTAGTCAGTGTGCCTAGAGAGGTTAGGTTTTATACAAGTCAAGTGTCAAATCTACCAGGTCAGGAGTCCAGGGGCCTAGATTTTAATGCTGCCTCTAACTCGTTCTGTCATCTCAGACAAGGAAGTTAATACTTCTGTGTCTTGGTTATTTTTTCTGTAAAATTGCGGATGTTGGATCCAAAGTGCACAGGCCCCTCCTGTCCCTAACTTTTCGTAGCTGGAGTCTCCAGTGTGCTAGCTGCAGGGCAGGTCACATTACTTTTGTTTTCTCGGTGCGGTGAGTTTGTCTCAGCCCTGTGGTGTGCACGTGACGGTTTGCAGGGCTCTACAGAGACCTGCGGCTCAGTGAGGTGCAAACGGTGCCTGAGATTTGCACTTCTTTTTTTCCCTATAATTCCTGAGTGTGTACAGCCTGGTAAAGAGAGGACAGTGAGAGGGCATACGAAACAGGCAAGAATGTCTTAAAGAGTCCTTTCTTCTAAACCTTCCCCCTTAAATTACTTTTCTTACTTAAGACCTCCTTTTTATGCGTTTCAAATTGTCCTAAGTATTCCGTCAAGTTCCCTCCACAATGGAGATCTTTGGAATTTTAAAGAATTTGAGCCAGAAATAGACCTCCGGCATCAAGTCCAAGTCTCTTAGTTCACAGATGTGGAAGCTGAGCCCAGAAGCGGTTACCCTGGGTGTCCAAGATCATGTAGCGGTTAGCGCAGCAGTGTCGCTTGTGTCTGCTGTGATGTCTCAGCTAGACCACGTCAGTCTTTACTCATTTATTTTACTAAACTTCTTTTGAAACTTCTTCTTGAGTGTGAACTTTGTTCATTCTTTATCCTGGTTTACTGTGATGATATGAGCTCAGCATAAGGGAGAAATGTTGACCTCCCAGGAGAGGCTCAGAGAACTGTGCTTATGGGCTGCCAGGGGGAAAGAGCAAAGCTGTAGACATTCAGAAGGCATCAGAAGGAAAAGAGCTGGTCCCAGAATCAGACTTGGCTTTTGTAATTTGTTCCCTTGGTATCCATTGACAGTGGTGCTTAGACCGAATGAAGAAATTAGAACTGATTTGCTGGCTGGTCACCAGCTTTTCTCGGTCTGTATTCTCCTTTGCAAAAAACCTAGACTAGTTTGCACTAGTGTTTTTCTAATCTCCAACCTTCTGCTGGGAAATAACACGGTAAAAGTAAACACTATTGACTTTACTACGTGCACATCCTGTTCTGCCTCGGCTCAGTCCTGGTGGGCTTGACTGAGGTTTTTTCTGCTGTTGCTATAATGTATTGCCTGTTAGCTTCAGGCTGGTTCTCTTTTTAAAATCTGTTCTTTTAATTTAGGGGGCATAACGTGTATTCTTTCGCTTATCTGTGCCTTGGCCCTTGCTTACTTGGATCAGAGAGCAGAGAGAATCCTTCATAAAGAACAAGGAAAAACAGGTAAGTCTAAATGAAAGAACGGGACTTTGGGGAATTAAAACCTTTGTGAGATAATTTACAATGAGATACGTTCCTAATGCAATGCTGTAAACCCAGTGAGTCTTAATACATATATATTTGATTTCAAAATCTATGTACTTTGTAAATTTTGGATACATTTTTTTCCCCACTTAAATATTTGGGCAGAATTTACATTCTTAATTGTACTTTATATATTTGCAAAACTGTTATTATTCCTGAAAGGGAGCAGGATGGTAGGTACCAATCTTGGTTTGGCATTTTCCTTACATCTTTGTAAAGTTATCCCAGAACTGATGTTTGTGTAATGTATTAGAGGTGTATTTTTTATACTGAATTACAAAGGTTAAATACATGATTAAAAAAAAATCTTGACTGTAGATGACATCTCCTTAGGTGTGCAAAATTACGCTGATGGCATCTTCCTTTTCTTCTGTAAGGTGAAGTTATTAAGTTAACTGATGTGAAGGATTTCTCCTTACCCCTGTGGCTCATATTTATCATCTGTGTCTGCTATTACGTTGCTGTGTTCCCTTTCATTGGCCTTGGGAAGTGAGTATTCGCTAGCATTCCATTTTTCTTGACTAAATTATAATGAGAGTTCAATCACATAAATGTTAGGGGTTTTTTTAGTTGTAAGTCTTGCTTCTGTGATTATAGCTTTTATTTTCCTAGGAATGGCTTTATATCCTGAGATACAAATACTGGTTTTATTCCTTTATTATTCTGTTGAAGAAATGCCTAATAACAGTTTTGATTCATAATACTGATTTGCTTTAATAGTCGATTTTGACTAGAATCCTTTTTTATTTCCTCTTTATCCTTTGATGAGAAAGCCACTTACTGAGAACGGAGTCCAGGTCCTGGTACACCATGACCGGCACTTCTCCATTTGTTAGGACTGCGTTTTTGCCAGACTTAAATTCAGAGCTCAGAGCAAATTCTTCTTTATCTTCTGCTTTTCTCTCCCTCTCCACTGGCAGCTGCTTAAACAGACCAGTGTGCGAGTGTATCTTTATTACCTTTCAGTTCCGGCTGATTTTAAACCATTTGACACAAAAACCCTATTTATTATTTAGCAAAGAACTTATCCAGCACTGTTTTTAAAGGAAAAGAAACAGTCTTAACTCCTTGTATTATTATATTTGATTTTCTGAAAATGTGTGCATAATGCTCGCTGTATATGTAAAAAGGACAAAATAGGTAGCATATTTTATTTAGTCAGTGAAGTATTTATATAAATTATGTGAGCCCTGTAAGCTCTAGCAGTTGCTTGAAGGTGAATATTAAAAAATCTAGGAAAATAGTATCAAGAAAGAAAAGTTTATTAAACTTAAGAGTTTGTATTCATCTTTATTTTGCCTTCATTTTTTGAAAAGAATCATTCTTTCTAATATACTGATTTCTCCATCTTTTTAATTTTAGAGTTTTCTTTACAGAGAAATTTGGATTTTCTTCCCAGGCAGCAAGTGCAATTAACAGGTAATTCATGAATCTTGTCAATGCTGTTGCATGTAAAGTGTGTGTCATTAATTCTAACCAAATGTTGTAAGAGGCAAAAAGAGATATATGGGCCCTAACAGCCAGAGCGGAGCCCAGACTGGAATCCAGCATTAATAGGAAACCAAACAAGTCGGTGATTTGTTTTCTGATGACCGTTTTAGAATAATGTTAAATGAGTTAGGATTTGCTTTGCTTAATATTTTGAGTGACTTTCTTGACCTTGATTTTTGCCTGTTGTTGCATTTCACTAAGTCTCTCATGTGTTTTCTGGGCAGTGTTGTGTATGTCATATCAGCTCCTATGTCCCCAGTATTTGGGCTCCTGGTGGATAAAACAGGGAAGAACGTCATCTGGGTTCTGTGTGCAGTGGTGACCACGCTTGTGTCCCACATGATGCTGGCCTTCACGCTGTGGAACCCTTGGATTGCTATGGTAATGTCTGCGTTAACATGCCAGGGCTCAGGGCTCCAGCCAGGACGCCGTCAAGTCCATGTTGGGCGAGGGGTTGTGCTCAGCAAACTCAGATGGCAGTGCCCATGGCAGTGGGGAAACAATGATTGGATTTCCATTTCTATGAAAGAGTTATAGAAGGAAATAATAATTATGAATTATTTATGCATAAGGTATCTTTTCCTTTCATTTGGCTTATTTAGCAGGGTATCCTCAATGTTGAAATAGAATTTGAAATAGCCTTATAAAAGCCAGAGTGTTTATTAATCCCATTTATTTTTCTAAATTAAATTACTTAAAAGAAGTCAATCCATCATAGGTGGCAAAAAAATCTGTTAGCCCAGTGTCCATTGTTTGTCTTTGACTTTCTTAGTAGGTTTTAACAAGTGAGAGTGAACTTTATCAAGTATTTGTTGTTCTTCAAAATGTCATTGAATGAAGACCAGAACCTGCAGTGCTGCATTTCTTACCTGTTCATAAACAATTATCTTGAACATAAATACCTGTGTACTTGGTGAGAATTTCTGTGCAAGTGTTTCTACAGATGCAGTACAAATTATTAGAAGTAGAAATGCCCGAGCAGAGGATTTGTATGTAGTTTAGCTTCTTGCAATATTGTCTTCACTAATAATATACACAGGTGCCTTTGTTTTAGTGTCCTTTCCATTATTACTTATTGGCATTGTTTTAATCTTTGATGATCTGATAGGTACAGATTATACTTACTAAAATTATTATTTTTTTATCGGAATAAAAGGTCAACATTAGGAGGTATTTCAAGACCAGCGGTGGTGGTGGTTGGTGCTCTGCCCTGCCATCTAGTTGGGTGTTGACTTGGAGGCAGATTGATGGAATATTGGCATAATGTTGTCTTGATGGGCTAATTTGTCATTACTAGTTTGCCCCCAAATAGGCTTGCGTGAAAGACTGGTAAGAACTTTTTGCAAATCAGCTTGATTTTCTTGCTCCGTCCTTGACTGCACAATGGGGTCTGGCTAGTGGCATGCATATAATATGACAAGTGGAAGTGGTTAACGAGGAGCCTGTGTATCTTGTCACTAGAGGGGCACTCTTAAAGAGTCCTAAGTGGTTTTTTTTTTGTATTTTTTTTTTTTTTTAAGTTTTTGGCCGGGGCTGGGTTTGAACCCACTACCTCCGGTATATGGGGCCGGCACCCTGCTCACTGAGCCACAGGCACCACCCTTTTTGTATTTTTTGAATATGAGTTTTAGCCTAATCACAAAATTTGCTTGACTGTTGTGTCCATCCCTTTTGCTAATCTAAAACAAAAAAATCACCTTTTTGTTAAGGAAAGGCTCTTATGCCTTGCTATATTGCTTCTGCAGTGTCTCTTGGGACTCTCCTACTCATTGCTCGCCTGTGCATTGTGGCCAATGGTGGCATTTGTAGTTCCTGAACATCAGCTGGGAACTGCATACGGCTTGTAAGTATTTATGCTACGTGTCACACATTTCTTCCTCTGCTGTGTTAGTTTAATTATCACATGTAACTCCAGAGCTCCTGAAACTAGGCATCATATTCTGAGAGAGCTCTTACCTGGAGATAACTGGGAGAGTTAGACAATCTATTTAATATTGTAGCTGCAAAAGGGTTCCAAGCCTCCATCAAGACAGCTAACCCCGAAGAGGTTAGCTGCTGTCCTTACCATCTCCCTGCACAGTTAAGTGGGGGTTTTTTGGTAAGAAGTTAAGTATCTTCTCTGGCCCAAAGAGGCAAAAGGGAGAAATTGCACCCATAGCTGGTGTTCATGTAGCCCTTTCTTGCCTTCACCAGGAAGGTGTCAGATACAAACTGCACTTGAGGAGGCAAGCTCCCTTACCTTTGGGCAGACGCTCTAGTCATGGAACCACACAGGAGAAGAAGAACAAAATGTAATCAAGTTATCCTTAATTGAAAACATCTCCTAACACTGTAGTATATGGTTCATAGATAGTAACATTTATAGGGAAGTGTTAATCCATACGTGAAGACTTGTGAAAATGAAATGTGGTTTTATATGTCTTAAATTGTAGCATGCAGTCCATTCAGAATCTCGGGCTGGCCATCATTTCTATTGTTGCTGGAATGATACTGGATACGCGAGGATATTTGTTCTTAGAGGTTTTCTTCATTGCCTGCGTCTCTTGTGAGTATGCCATGTGGCAACATTTAGTTTCCTTTAATATGTAGCAGAATATTCTATGCTCAGTTTTACTTTATTCTCTTTTTCTCCCTCTGAGAGCAAGTCCCTAAAGGCACGTCTCTCAGATTTAGCCTGTGTGTCAGTTTCACAGCTGCTGAGTTTTCTAGCTCTTTGAAGAGTCACAGGCATTTTTCAGAAGATTCTTATCCTTAAAGGCAACAGTAGAATCTGCTTCATATTCTTTTTAAAATATTTATAGTTTAAAATTTTTTTTTCCTTTAGAGTGGAGTAATTGGAGTATGTCTAAGTATCTCCAGTGTGAACGTGTGGACATTGGTGTGACTTGGGTTTATTCAGGGCTCATGGTTTATTCATTAGGTGGTTTTAAATGGCTTTTATTTTTAGTCTTTTTACTTGATTTTTACCGATAAGTGTTCATTAGTTAGAAACAGAAGGCACTAGGAAACTATGGGAAAACCATGCCAGCATTTGTTCATCATCTTAACCATACAATCACATTGTGTTTCTCTAAAAATATGTTCTCCTGTAGCAATCAGGATGTCCTGTGTGCTTCAGTAGTGTGTTTAAAAATGGCAAGCCACAGTGGTGATTTTACCAAACTTTGTTTTCATTTTAAGGGAATAGAGACTTACCTATATTTGAGGTGTGCATTTGCAGATAATTACTTGTGAGCAGCCTTGAATGCATTTTATTATCTCATTGTTGTAGAAACAAGCACATCAAACGTTAACAATAAATCATTTGTTTTAAAAATGTGGGTCACAGAAGAATTTAAAACATTAGGTTGTAAAGTATCTTCTGGTCTATTTTGATGCTGTGGCGTGTGCTCACAGTTCAATCCACAGCTCACCATATGCATGCATTTGGGTGTCAGGCTAAACACCATGCCGCTTAAAAATGTTTTTGTTGCCACATTATTTTAAAGTAAGTTACATAGTGTGCCTCACTTGTTAAGGGACAAAGCCAAGTGCCTGACTGTCCAGGTCTTTACTGGCTGTGGATTTCTTGGAGTCCAGTGGGTGTGTTTTAATGTTGGCTATTTAATTTATAAAATGGTCAAGATGCTTTCAGACTTAGAACCCCCAGAGGGCTACTTCTGTTCGGCTTTCTCTAAAATGATTAATAATCTGTAGTTGGCGGGAGTTTTGGGGAGGAGCCAGTAAGGACCAGCACTGACAAGGGGGAGGAAAGAGGGGTGGGATGGCCTGTGGGGGGTCAGCTCCTTCCTCTCTGGGGCCTCAGCTTCTCTTTGTCTGGCTCTGCCATCCCTGGAGAAAATCGTGTAAGTTCTGTTTAATGATTTTGGAAAGTAAAATAACATGAATAATATTTTTATCTTTAAATGTTGGTTAACGGAGGTTTGACTGTGTCTGAGCTTTAGTTGGTAATTACGACTATGGAGGAATCACGAGAAGACATACGTATTTTCTAAGGGCCCTGTGTTTTTTCCCTCCTAGTGTCACTTTTATCTGTGGTCTTACTCTATTTGGTGGATCGTGCCCAAGGTAAGTAGAAGTTCTGAGGTTTCCTTCTCAGACCCCCATGGATCATCTTGTGTGTTTTCTGGATTGATCGTCTCTTTTGGGGGCCCATGCTTTAGTTCATGTAATAATGACTTTCTGTTCATAATGGTGGAAACATCTCATGTGATATATAATTATATATTCTGAATCTTCGCATTTGTTAAAATTGCTATCATATTTTTCTGTTAGCTAGTTCAGTTCAATTTTTATAATATAAAATCTTAGATGTTATTTTTATATTGACATAAAGAAATAAGGTGTTTAAAAAAATAAGGTAAAGCCCCTCTTGTGTTACAGTCTTGTATTTTTGAAAAATAAGAAATAACTAAATTTATAGCTAGAATTTATTTACATTATAAGATTAAAAGTATTTGATTGGGTATTAGAAATTACAGAATTTTTTTTTGCTAAGTTGTACTATGTACATTAGTGCTCTATTTGTTGTTGTTTATATGATTTTAATGTTGCCCTTACTAACTTTTGTAATTGCTTGCAGTACCTAATGGGTATTATGTAGTTAACAGATTGTAATAACCATGCTATTGTTAGAATTTCCTTTAATTTCTCTTAATTTTCACTGTTGTTGAATACAATGTCCTAGTTAACAAAACCTGAAGTAATACTAAGTCCAAACTTGAAAAAAAAAAAAAAAGCTAACATTAAAGGGTGATTCTTTGTATCACGTGAGGATTCTATTTTTTCCCCTGGGAAGGTTCCAGTAGATAAATTATTTTTTTTCTCATCTTCTGTAGCTTTTTCTACTACTTAAAATAAAGCATATCTATGCAAATGCTTGCATATGTGTGTATGGTTGAATTTTACTAACTTACAATACTTAGATTGAAAAGCTTGTATGTTTATTTGTGTTTTAGGTGGGAACCTAAATTATTCTGCAAAAAGAAGGGAAGAAATGAAACTTTCCCACACGGAGTAAGTATTTAAAGGAAGAAAAGTTGTTAAATTTTGAAAGTCTTAAATATTAGCATTTTATTTTAAGGGTTTTGGCTTTGAACTTTTGGGAGATTGGTCTTTCTCTTGAGTTTGGAGAACTATTATGTCTGGAACTATTATAAAAAATTCTTGTTTGTTTCTGGCTCGGCGCCTGTGGCTCAAGCAGCTAAGGTGCCAGCCACATACACCTGAGCTGGTGGGTTCAAATCCAGCCCGGGCCCGCCAAATAGCAATGATGGCTACAACTGGGAAAAAAAAAAAAATAGCTGCGTGTGTGGTGGGCGCCTGTGGTCCCAGCTACTTGGGAGGCGGAGGCAGGAAAATCTCTTGAGCCCAAGAGTTGGAGGTTGCTATGAGCTGTGATGCCATGGCACTCTACCCAGGGGGACAGCTTGAGGCTCTGCCTCAGAAAAAAAAAACAAAACAATTCTTGTTTGTTTCAGAAAATTAAAAAATGGATGTCAGGGCTTACAATGAAGTAAAAAAGTAAAAATTGGGTTTAAGTTGCCTTCTGAGAGAGAGAGAGAGAGAGAAGTCTGTAGTACTTGTAGTTTGTTAGAGGAAAGTCCTTTGCCCTTAATTTCTGGAATGGACCTGTCCTTCCCTTTCTCTGATGTTTTCTTTCATAAGGAGTTGAGATAATTTTTTGTCTACTGTACCAGCATGCTGTCTTGTGTTCTTTAGCTGAGAACAGATTATAGTGTGGGGTTTAAACTGAGTTAATGGTTTTCTATAGGTATATGCTAAAACATAAAGGTGATTCTATTTCCTGTTCTTTCTAATTTCTTTACACATTGAGTGTTTGTGATTTAAAATGTTTATTTGAAATATATATATTTTTTGTGATTTTTGACTAAGATTTAAAGTCTGGTTATAGTATGTGTTTTTGGGAGTTGGGGATGGTTTTGATCATACCAATTTCACTTTCAACAATGTAATTCTACTTCTTAAAATCCATTTTCAGAAAATAATTGGATGTTTTTTGAGTTTTGAATATCTTTATGACAGTCTTATTTAGTATGTTAAAAAATCAGAAACAACATAGATGTCCCAAAGTAGGGAAAGTCATTAAATGTATTTTGACACACCCGTATATGATATGTGGTTAAAAGTATATTTTAGAAGGATTTTTAGTGCCACGGATGTTTAACATGCCATGTGTTAAATAAAAAAATAAAAATGCTAACATAATATCCTAATTTTATTTAAGAAAAAGTATACTGGTATGTGCATATCTTAAACCTAATTACTTGTTCATAACAGTAAAAATACTGAAATAACCACCAAATACTAACAGTTCCATCTGAAAGGCAGGGATGGGATTTTCTTTGCTATTTTATATTTTAAAAATTTTCTACATTTGTCTGTTACTCTTACAATCAAGAAGAGTGAAAAAATCCAGAAAATTTTAATATTTGATACTGTATGTCATATAATCTTACAGTTTTTATTTTGTGAGCCAGATGGAACTTCACATTTTCTCTTCCTCTTATTGATAATTTATTTCATTATGTTTTGCAGATGAGAAGTTTCAATGACTGTGTCATGAGAATGGGCTTCACATGCTGTTGATGTGGAAAAAACCCTCCATTTTTAGGTTGCTGTGAACTGTGATGCCATGGCACTCTACTAAGGGTGACAAAATGAGACTCCGTCTCTAAAAACAAAGCAAAAAAACCTCCATTTTTTTTTTTTTGAATTTAGAGGTTAGTCATCAGGAAAAATAATGGACTAGAAAGTCGTATTTCAGATATCCCTATTCCAATGTGTATTTGTGAGGCCTGTTTTAGCCTGTGTCTTTTATATCGTGTGCTGCTGAAGAATTCTACTTTAGAACAGGATAATCAACAATGAAATGCTAAGAAATTGCACTGGAACGTCCAGGTGAGCTTCAGGACGGACAGTAAAGGAGGGAAGACGTTGGATCTTCTGTTGAGATACTTTTCTCTAAGTATGTCTTAGGGATATGGCCTTTTCTTTATCTTAGAGCAGAAAACAACCCTTTTGAGGTGGATAGAAGGGTGTTTCATACAGAATAAACAGTCCATTGTGATGGGCACTTCCTTTTGGGCAGGGAACAATGATAGGGACACGCGACCGGCCCTTCACACTCGTGACTCGCAGCTTGTTGCCTTTCTCTGCAGAGTGGGGACCCTTTTGAGTTTCTTATTTCTGTTACTGAGGAACCTAATCATGTTGGGGACATAATTTTGTCATACAAACTTTCTGTACAGTTTTTTTATAGTCTAATAAAGAAGTATCCTTCAAATTATGATAACTTGTCTATTTACATGGATGAATAAGAACACTGGGCTGGGCATGGTGGCTCACACCTGCAATCCTAGCACTTTGGGAGGCTGACGTGGGAGGATTGCCTGAGCCCAGGAGTTCAAGACCAGCCTGAGCAACATCATGAGACCACCATCTCTACAAAAATAGGAAAAAATTAGCTGGGTGTGGTGGCACACACCTATAGTCCTAGCTACGCAGGGGGCTAGGGCTAGTTGCTTGAGCCCAGAAGTTTGAGGTTGCCCTGAGCTGTGATGATGCCACTGCACTCCAGCCAGAGCAATACAGTGAGACCCTCTCTCTTTAAAAAACAAAACAAAACAAAACTGCAAAAGGAATACTCGATGTCTTCTGACTTTGGACTTTTAAAAAATACATTGCTAAAACTCGGATTTTAACTTCTATTCATGTGGAAGATTATATAAAGAAAACCCATGTTGGCATAAGGAAAACTTACCTAATTGTAGTCCTTGAAAAGATGATGGGAATAGCCTTTTCTTCAGAGTAGGCATTTAAGTAACATTTATGCTTTTCTGTGTTAAATAAAATATGAATATGAAGCTTCTCTGACAAACCTTAAACACTTTCCAGTGGCTCAGCCATAGTGTGTTACTTACTAAGGGCCAGGAATTCTTCTGTGTTTTGCTGTCTGTGGGCGTGCGGATAGTCCAGGCAGCAGATACTAAACAACGAATTTGGCCAGTTACGTCGTTTCAAGTATGAGGTGCAGCATTGTTTGCTCAGAAGTTCCGGAGCAGATTGAAAATTCATTCCCTGTGCAGGGTAACTTGGTCCCATCGGTTTTGTGATTCCGGTGCATTGTGTCATTATTCAGCCATTAGTTCTCAAGGCTCTGACTGTCGGTCTGGCCGGAGCGGGAGAGCACGGAAGTCCCCGCCGCTGCCCCGCTCAGGTGCCGTGTCCACACCATTCCCTCTGCTTTGGATGCAGGGCTCTCCACAGCCAGGTTTCACCTGGGGGACAACAGAAAGCCGTCGTGTCTGTCCCCAAACCCTGCTTCCTCATGAACACTCTTCAGACCCTTCGGACTGGCAGGTTCTGACATTCCCGTGACTGTGCTGTTGCCTCTCGGCTTCCCTCAGCCTGGAACGGACTTGTGTGGTGTGGGGGCGGGTGTCTGCCTTCCTGAGACTGGGCTCCCTGAGGGCAGGGACTGTGTCTGTTTCCTTTATGACGATTGTGTCCATAGTGCCTAGCAAAATGTAGGCACAAAATAAATAGTTTTTCAATGGTACAGAAATAAAAAGAGTGAATTGAAATAAACTTTTTGGAGGATAAATTGTCAATATGAATAAAAAGACCCCCTAATATAAGTAAAACGTTACTGTTTTGTTTCCTATGGAGATAATAAAAAAGATTAGTGTTTTATGTAGCGTAGCTGGCTGAAAATGCTTTTATATTAGTCATAAAAGCATAATTCACATTATATAATGAAAATTTCATCGTATAACATTTTAGGTATATTGTCAAATTCGGGAAAACCCTTTATAAAAAACCGTCTTAAGTATATGAGATGTACAAGCTAGGGGCCCTGTGCACAGACTGACTGAGCCCCCTAAACGTGACACCAGCCTTGTATCCTCCACACACACACTTCCAGCGGGTGGACCGTGGTCGGGTTGAGCTCCTTCCTTTTAAAGCAGTTGAATGGATACACAGTAGTGGAGTTATTCCTAGAAGCCATTCTTCCCCTGGGATCGCTGACTATGTAGAGATCTAACTTTGAGGGGGGACGGTGGTGTCTGCATGCCTTTTGGCTTAGCCATTCCATGTTTAACAATCCATCCCGAGGAAACGATCAGACAAATGTACACGTGAATCTATTTTAAGGCAGTGTCTTCATTGCCAGATTTTATAGGAAACTGCCCAAATTCACAGTAAGACTGAGAGTTAAGTATATCACATGCCTAAAGTGAAATACGAAGTACTCCCTAAATGGTTTTGTCAGAGAACATACCCACATGGAACGATACTGATGGCATTTGTATTTGGAAAATCGAAAGTGCTGCCATTTTTGTAAAGCAAACACAAGAATGTTCTTGAAGGACGTGTATCAGCGTCCCTGAGTCATGACTTTTAATTTTTCCACAACAAATATTTATTGCTTAATAAAAGTTTTTAAAATTTTGCAAAGAACATAATTCAATGCGAGTTTGAGTGCTACTGTTTGAATAAAGTGATTGTGTTAAGGGAGGGAAGTAGTAGGGAGTGTTTTCCAAAGAACTCTGAGGATACGGGTGGGAGTTCAACAGGGCCATAAGTTAGAAATTGAACTTGCATTGACAGAAAATTGCATGTGAAGAGAATTGTTGGAGACGAAACAGAAGAAAGAATGGATTAATGGAAAAATGAAATAATGCATTTGTTTTTTGGACCTAGTATTAAGTGGTAGCTAAAAACAGCTCCAGCTTGCCTGCCAACTGTTTGTGAATTCTGGGAATGCCTCGGCCCCATACCAAATGGCCTTTTCCATTTGAGTGTCTTGAGTACCCACATGACGATTGCGGTGTAGGTTTTAAGCAGTAATTTGTTGCTGACAGGTTGATGGGGAAAGCTTTGGGGTTTTCTGAAAAGTCGTGTTACTGTGCAGGCCGGAAGCCAAGCTTACTCTAACTTAGCAGCGCCTCTGTCCCTCGTGTGCTGTGCGTGTGGCAACGTGTTGCTTTGCACACGTCTTCTCCATGGTGGGACTTCATCAGCTGGACGTCCTGGCAGCTGCCCTGCCTCCTTTCCCCTAGACTGATTGTCCCCCCCCACCTTAGATTTGACTGCAGATAAGTTGTGTAATGAAAAATCACTGGACCTACGGGATGCTTTGTTTGGGATTACCATGAGCTTGTGGGAGTTTGTCATTTTGCCTTTTTGGTGTGAGTCTCCCAGTGTTGCTAAGTAGGTGTAGCTTCCTGTGCTTCAGTTTCCTTATTAGCAAAATAGAAGATTGGAGAGTTCTTTCCAGCATTCTCATCCTTAATTTGTGAAACATAACGATGCGACTAATTACCTTATGTTAGAAGTGTGTTAATGGATGGGTGACCTGAAACATTGTCTAATATATTTCCCCATACCTTGTGCTTGGTGATGAGTTGGGCGAGCCTGGTCGCTCACCTTTCTGTGGGCACCCTGCAAGTAAATGAAGGCCCCCAGAGAGACAGCAGGGTGTGCTCAGGAATTGCTAGGATGTAATGGGTTGTTCCTAAACAGCTGAAGGTGTGGGTAAATGACATGTTCAAGCTTCCTGCAAGGATCCCCACCCCACCCTCCAAAACACAGAAGCTTGTACAGTTTTCCAAGGAAAAATCTCACTATTTTGGGATTTCATGTCTTACCATGTTCAGGTAGTCAGTCTTTAACGTTTCGAAGTGGACACTATTTCCCTGGGGAAGAGGTAAATAAAAGCTTCAGGACAAAAGGGAAACCCCACAGTAGAGTCTGGACTTCA
Source organism: Perodicticus potto (assembly GCA_963574655.1). NCBI lineage: Eukaryota > Metazoa > Chordata > Mammalia > Primates > Lorisidae > Perodicticus > Perodicticus potto. The sequence goes on along the minus strand of CAUYRH010033925.1, from coordinate 1,259 downwards.
CAGAGTAAAGTGGATGAGAGGTGGATAGCGGCTGGAGTGAGGTGAGAGAGAGGCTGGGTGTGAGCTGGGAGCAACAGGGCTCAGAGCTAGAACAGAACTTCAAATTGAGGGAGGACAGGGCCCCACTTAGCAGCAAGAAGCCTGGCCAGGGACGTGGAGGCAGTGGGAAGGTGGGCCTGGGAAAAGGTGCTGTCAGGATTTTAGAGTCATTGCCCATGGAATTGCGTGAGTGCTGGAGGAAAGATAAGAGTCCTCTCTGGGTTCTGGTGGGTCCGTGGAGGTGGCATCCAGGATGGGCCTAAGAGGACAGTCATATTTAATGGACCTTGAGAAATCTTTTCTTTGATTTTAACTCTTTTTCTGCAATTATGTGAATTTTAGTAGATAAATATTTATGTTATGGCACCACAATCAGGATTCAGGACAAAGAGTTTCTTTTTTTTTTTTTTAGAGACAGAGTCTCACTTTATCACCCTCAGTAGAGTGCTGTGGCGTCACACAGCTCACAGCAACCTCCAACTCTGGGCTTAGGCAATCCTCTTGCCTCAGCCTCCCAAGTAGCTGGGACTACAGATGCCCGCCATAACGCCTGGCTATTTTTTGTTGTAGTTTGGCCGGGACTGGGTTCGAGCCCGCCACCCTTGGTATATGGGGCTGGCGCCCTACTCACTGAGCCACAGGTGCTGCCTGAAAAAGAGTTTCTTAATGAACATTTCAAAGGAAAAATACTATAATGGTCTTTTTTGTTTTTTGTTTTTTTGATACAGAAGGGGTCTTACTATGTCTTTTTAAGATAACATATAATTGTTCCCATCATGTGGAAATATCTGCATTATCTTAGGAAGTTTTTGTTTATTTTTCAGCACTTAGACTTTTTAAATGCTTTTCTACTCTAATGGCTAAGTACATAAAGTTTTTATGATCATGCTCCTGAAATTAATATGTCACTTTTTATTGACTCAAATTTTTCATCTTTCCCATCTCTGAAATTGGGATGTGCCTGTCTGCTCTTTGATAGCATCTTGGGATTCAAAGAAATACAGGAGTGCGGAAACCAGCACGATGCTTGGAATAAGGTAGTGGGCTTGCTCCTGGGCCAGCGGTTCTCAACCTGTGGATCGCGACCCACAGGAACTGTATTAAAGGGCCGCGGCATTAGGAAGGTTGAGAACCACTGTCCTGGGGGACGTGTGTGGGCTGCTGGGTCATTCAACGTTTCTGGCATCTTATTGGAGCTGGAGAACTTGGAGCACCTTGCT
>CAUYRH010033924.1:0-16624 GCA_963574655.1 Perodicticus potto | reverse complement strand
CCAGCCAGTTCACCCAGCACCATTTGTTAAATAGGGAGTCTTTTCCCCACTGGATGTTTTTAATTGGCTTGTCAAAGATCAAGTAATGGTAAGTAGCTGGATTCATCTCTTGGTTCTCTATTCTATTCCAAACGTCTACCTCTCTGTTTTTGTGCCAGTTCCATGCTGTTTTGATCACTATCGATTTATAGTAGAGTCTCAGGTCTGGTAGTGTGATTCCTCCTCCTTTGTTTTCATTTCTGAGTAACATCTTGGCTATTTGAGGTTTTTTCTGATTCCATACAAAATGAAGTATTATTTTTTAGAGATCTTTAAAATATGACAATGGAGCTTTAATAGAAATTGAAACATCAGTTTTTAAATACTGACCAGCATACTACTGAATATACTATATTCATAAATTGAAAAACTCATTGATATATGTTGTCAAAGAATAATAATTAGTTATCAGCATGCTCATTTGAGGAACAAGAGTCAATAGATTGTTGGCAGTGAAAAAAGGCAAGAGTAGGATTTATAAATGAGGGCAAGAGAGGAAAAGGTAGTCTGGAAACAGTGAATCTCGTTTGCATGGTTTTGTGGGAGCAAAGAGGCCAATGGGGCAGTCTGTCCTAAAGCAGGCTGAAAAGAGGTATCAAAACAACATTAGGGTCTTAAAAATGATTTTCTAGGAGTGTAAGAAGTTAACTGTGGAACTGTATGTGGCAGATTGTGTCTTCAGTGTCTTCTGTTAGTGTCTCTATTTTAGTTAGGCCAGGTCTGCTCGTTTCCTTCATCAAAATTTCTTAACTGCCCCCATATAGGCCAAAAGTTCCTGAAGGAGAAGAGTTAACTATATAGGCTTCAATCTCTTGTGTAGAATCATTATTTGATATCAGTTTGGTATTGGCTGTACAGCAACATTTAAACACTTGAACATCAAATGGGAGGAAGGCACAATAAACGAGAGAGATTATAAATATTATAAGAACATTTGGAACCTATTTTGAATCTAATTTTTTGATCAATGTAGGTCTAATCAAGAGAATACATCTTTAGGATCGCTTTGGTCAATTTTAGTTAAGTTTTTTCCCCTTGATTAATTATTTCATCTTTTTAAAAATATATATCTGGAAATTGTAAAATGTATTAGCTATTGTGTAGACTTCATTTTGTTGGTCAATATTCCAGGGAACATCTGCTATTTAAAATAATTCTAGATAAGGAATATGTTGATTTACCCTAAAATGAGTTATTTCATTTAATAGCAATATTCATTTTGCTTCTGAAATTATCCCATATTTATCCCGTGGGAGCCTTCCAAATGTCTCCTATTTTTGTTTGTTTGTTTGTTTGAGTCATAGTCTCATTATGTCACCCTCGGAAGAGAGCCACAGCATCACAGCTCATGGCAACCTCAGACTCTTGGGCATAATTCTCTTGCCTCAGCTTCCTAAGTATCTGGGACTACAAGTGCCCTCCACAACACCTGGCTTTTTTTTTTGTTGCAGTTGTCATTGTTATTCAGCAGGTCTGGGCTGGATTTGAACCCACCAGCCCTGGTGTATTTGGCTGGCACCCTAGCTGCTGAGCTACAGGTGCCGGGCCATCTCCTGTGTTTTTTTAAAATATCATCTAGCATTTTTTTTTTGAGCACTTTCTTACATGTTGGCATTACAAGATGTTCCAGGTTCGTCTTATACTTTCTTTTTTTTGGACCAGGCTAGATTTGAACCTGCCACCTCTGGTATATGGGGCTGGTGCCCTACTCCTTGAATACTTTTTTTGTTCCTGTTCTGCAATCACTTTCCAAGAAAGCTTGGTCCTTTTTAATGGGAATGATATTTAGAAACCAAAGTCTAAGCACTAGGTCTGTTCATTGCTACTGGGGTATTATGGCTTCCAGGACCTTTCAATGGAGAAAGCTGGGGAAAAATGGCAATTTTATAGGTTCAATAATGTACAGGCATATGTATGTATACACATATACATGGGTATGTACAAACATCTGTACCTACATGTTTAAAATCATAAATCCATACAGATTCCTCTAATTACAACCTAGTTCCATAGTGCCTGCCCTCTCTTCTATACTGGTAGCCCACTTCTCTCATAATCACTTCAAGAATCTTAGAATAAAATGCTACTTCTGGAAGTCTCTACCTATGGTGGCTTTTTTGTGAGCCTCAGGGTCAAATCTCCAGGGCAACTGGATGTCTAATTATAGGATTCTAAGTATTTATACATTGAGAGGCATATATCCGAGATGTTCTTGAACTTAAGACCAGTGTTTGTGGCTAAAACTATTTGATTGAAAAAAAGAAACAAAAAAGTACTTGAAATGGTCCTTTCCTGTGTGGTTTTAAGGACAATTTGCATTGTTGTCTCTTTTTAAAATTTAAAAAATTTTCCAGCCTGAACAAGAACAAGACCCCATCTCTACTAAAAATAGAAAAATTAGCTGGGCATTGTGGTGATGCCCATAGTCCCAGCTACTCGGAGGTCTGAGGCAGGAGGATCACTTGAATCCAGGAGTTTGAAGTTGCTGTGAACTATAACGCCATAGCACTCTACACAAGGTGACAGAATAAAACTCTGTCTCAAAAAAATTATTTTATGTTTTACTGATATATAATAATTATACCTCTTCATGGAGTATATGTAATATTTTGATACATGTATACAATGTGTAGTGATTGAACCAGGGTATTTAGGATACTCTATACATAAAACATCACCTCAAACATTTCAGCATTTCAAATTTTCTCTTCTAACTTTGGAAATATATGGTAAATTATTATTAGCTATAGCCACCCTACTTTGCTATCAAACACTAGAACTTACTACTTCTATCTAACTGTATGTTTATAACCATTAACCAGCCTCTCTTCATCCTCTTCCTACTTCCTGGCCTCTGGTAACTATCATTCAACCTAAGTGTCTATCAGTGTCTATCAGCATGAATAGAGGAAATGTGGTGTATATTAATATAAACACATGATGGAGTACTATTTAGCTATAAAAAGAATGAAACCTTGCCATTTGCAGCAACATAGATGAAACCAGAGGTCATTCATTCATTAAGTGAAATAAGCCAGACACAGAAAGACATAGTATATGTTTCATATGCAGGAACTTTAAAAAAATGGCTCTCATGGAGGTGTTTCTTTCTTTCTTTCTTTTTTTTTTTTTTTTGGCCCAGGGCCGGGTTTGAACACGCCACCTCTGGTATATGGAGCCAGCGCCTTACTCATTTGAGCCACAGGCGCCACCTGGAGGTGTTTCTTTTATGATACCCAGTGGTCCAGCTACTTATAACCATGAAACAAATTGCCCCAGACTTAGTAGTGTCAAAAAGCCATTTCCTTGCTGATCAGATAAAACGCAATGAGGGCAATTTATCTCTGCTCTGTGATATCTGGGGCCTCAGCCAGATGACTCAGGGTAGAACCATCTGAAATGTCATTCACTCACAGGTCTGGTGGTTTATGCTAGTTTTCAGCTCAGACCTCAGTTCCTCTCCCTGGGAATCTTTCTCCAAGACTTCTCCATATAGACTAGTTTTGGCCTTCTCAGGGTATGGTGGCTAGTTTCTCTGAAGCAAACCTCCCTGAAAAAAGAAAGGCAGAATGAAATTATTTTCTGAGGTAAATAATTTGGGGTAATTTGCTTTGCAGCAATACTAACTGCAAAATCCCTTAACAATTATTAATTTGCCATACACACACACCCTTATTCATCAGGTGTGACAAGGTTCTAGAAGAGCATGTTAGACCAGAAATATTGCTGTGGCCATTTTTGGAAAATGGGTGTGCCAAAGCCTATTATATTATTGAATTACATCTTGTGATGTTGCTTAGAAATGCACCTTACATCTGTTGGGGGTATAACTATGTATATAACATTTATGCAGTTAAACTATAGAGTTTAAAGATAAAAGCAGTTTAAAATTTTCAAAGTCTTTAAAAATTTATATCCCATGCTTTACTAAGAAAGCTCCCAGGGAGCATGCTCCCCTAATAGAAGTGAGTAAACTGGTTTAGCACCCATAGCATAGTGGTTATGGTGCCAGCCACATACACAGAAGTTGGTGGGTTCGAACCCAGTCCAGGCCAGCTAAACAACAATAACAACTTCAACAAAAAATAGCTGGGTGTTATGGTGGGCTATTGTAGTCCCAGCTACTTGGGAGTCTGAGGCAAGAGAATCATTTAAGCCCAAGAGTTTGAGGTTGCTGTGAGCTGTGACACCATGGTACTCTACTGAGGGTAGACATAGTGAAACTCTGTCTCAAAATAAATAAAGAAATAAAATAAGCTAGTAAACCAAGAAAAAGGCAGGGAATGGGGAAACCAAGCATCCAACATGGAAGAGAAGGAAATCCCCAGGTTAATAATTGTTAAGGGATTTTGCAGTTAGTATTACTGCAAAGCAAATTACCCTAAAGCTTAGCAACTTGAAACAACCATTTTATTATGCTTACAGATTTTTTGAGTGGGAAATTCAGACAGAATACAATGGAAATGGCTTGTTCCAACAACATTTGAGGCCATAGCTGGAAAGAGTCAGTGCCTAGAAGTGACTTGAAAGTTGGAAGCTGAATTATCTGAGGCATTTTCACTTACATGGCATTGGATGTTGGTTGTAGATAGACAGTTAAGGCTTTCTGCCAGAGTACCTACATAGCTTTTCTATATGGCCCGGGCTTCCTCACAGTATGGTGGCCTTAGAGTAATCAGACTTTTTACCTGACAAAAAAGTGAGTATCTAAGCTTCTCAGGGAGTATCCTAGCAAGAGAGATGGAAGTTGCATAACTTTTTATCGTCTGATATTGGAAGTTACACAGCACTACTTCCTCTGCGTGGTGTAGGTTATGAGCAAGTCACTAAGGTTGGCCCAGATTCAAGAGGAAAATACATAGACCTTATCTCTTAATGGAAGGAGTGTCAAAGAACTTATAGATGTGTCTTAAAACTGCTGCAGGAGGGCAGCACCTGTAGCTCAGTGGGCAGGGCACCAGCCACATATACCTAGGCTGGTGGGTTTAAACTCAGCCTGGACCAGCTAAACAACAATAACTACAACAAAAAAATAGCCAGGCATTCAGGTACCTGTAGTCTCAGCTACTTAGGAGGCTGAAGCAAGAGAATTGCTTAAGCCCAAGAGTTTGAGGTTGCCATGACCTGTGATGCTGTGGCACTCTGCTGAGGGTGACATAGTGAGACTCTGTCTCAAATAAACAACAACAACAACAAAAACCTGCTGCAGAGGTTATCCTGTATGATAACAGCAGTAGGTGTAGTGGGCACCTAGCCAGACCAGAAGAGCTCAAGTGGCTCTAGGGAAGGTTTACTTATGAAGGTGACATTGATAAGAATCCCTGATACATCTGAATGTATTGAGAAGAGATATGTAGAGTAGTGGAGAGGGACTGAGTTATTAATAAGTACATAGCCATCAAAATATTCTGTAATTAGTTGATTATTAACTCCAGGAAAACCAAAAATTGTACAAGGGAGGGAAAGAAATTGTAGTCTACCTCATGCTTAGCTGTGACTAGCATTTACTTAGTAACTCTAATATAAACATGAATTACTAATCTGACCAGTGGTGTGACATAGCCATATTGGGAAGGTGAGGAAAGGAAGGTGTGTCATATGGCAAGTCGGATGCAAGAGTAGGGAGAGAATATCCATGTCATTTGTCTGTAACTCTCCAAGAGATTGCTCTGCTTTTACTCTCTACTTCTTTGCCTCTTTAAATGGTAGGGTTAGCCCAAGAATCTTGTCTTCGAACTCTGAGATTCTTTCTTCGCCATGGTTTAATCTATTGTTGCAACTTTCTTCTATGTTTTGAAACTCCCCAAATGCCTCCTTCAATTCTTTAAGATCTGGTATATATCCTTTCTAATTTTGTCCAGATCCTCGGTGACTTTGTTTCTAATTTCATTGATTTCTTACCACAGTTTTTGGACTTCTTTTTGCTGGTTTTCCACTTTCCCTTCAATTCCTTTCATCATATTTGCCATACATAATCTGAATTCCATTCCTGTCATTTCCACGATTTCTTTATGGTTGGAATTTTCTGTGGTAGCTCCATTGTGATCCCTTGCAGGAGATGATCTGTTTTGGCTCTTCATGTTGCCAGAGGTTTTTTGCTGGTTTCTTCTCATGTGTGGTTTCTTCTTTTTTCCTTCTCCTACTTTCTTCTCTCTTTTTCCTCTTTCCTTTAGTACTTTTAACTGCAGGCTATGGGGTTAAAATGATCCAGTAGCAGGATGGTGTGGTGGCCCTTTTCTCTGGGAAGGCTCTTGGTAATAGGCTGTATCTGTGTAGCTGCTAAAATCACCTCTGATGCCTGAACAAGAGAATCACCATATATGCACTTGAGAGCTGTGTGATTCTGGTTTCTGGCTTCTGGAGTGTCCTGGCATCCTCTGCATAGAACTTCCAATAACTGCAGGTCACAAGAGGACAGAGGCTGTGGCAGAGCCAACCAGACCTCACAGAGCAATGGAGAAGGAACAGTAAACAGAGACAGAGCTAGGTGTGCCCCTGCTAGATGGTCTATATGATCCATCCATAACTGATACCTAAAACTAAAAAAGCATGAGGGATGCTATTTGGAGATATGAACATAAATACCAAAATAGTCAGATAAAGGTGGAAAATGTGTTTGCCTTTGTGGAGTGGGCAGTGGCAAGATGGGGGCCAGGGGAAGAGTGCAGGATTTTTATTTTTAAAACCTTATGGAGCTCTCTGACTCTTTAAGCTATGTGGCTATCTAACTTTGATGAAAATAACTTTTAAAAAAAAAGCTTTCCACAAAAAGAGACACTAGATCATTTTACAGATGTATACTACCAAACATTCAACCTAATCCATATTCTATACAAACTGTTTCAGACACTAGAGAAAGAGGGAATGTGCTGTCATTATTAAGAAAGCCAGTCTTGCTTAAGAGCATAGGTACAAAAATACTAGGTAAAAAATAGTAAACCAAATCAAACAGGAAGAAAAAACCAAACATACACACATTATACACATAGGAGCAAATTATGTGTAACCCAGGAATTCAAGGAATGTCTTCACAGTAGGCCTTGAGTTGGCAGTTGGCCTCCCTGAACCTATTATTTTTTTCCTCCAAGGCTTCCAATGCTGTTAAGGAAAGCCAGCCCATACCACAATCTTTATAATTGTCACTGCCCTAAACCTTACAGTCACCACAGCTACCACGCGTTCCACTGCCTTAACTTCCACCTGCAGCTCATTTCAAGTTACCACTAGGAAAAGCCCTAGTAATCCTGACAACACCACACCGGGGTCCTCACGGCCTGCTTCTCACCAGCTAGAGTTCTGACAGCCCCCATGCTGGTGAGCAAGCCAGTTCCAGGGTCGCATCCCAAGTGTCTGCTGTTTTAGGACCTTTCTGATGCCAACTGTCATAGCCTAGTTTTCCTGTAAAACCATGAGGGGATGAGGCTGGTGCTAGCATTTATAATCGCAGCGGGGAGGGGGAAAGGGGAATGAAGGAGGGAAAGCCAATGTGAAGACATATTAAGTACAAATGATTATTTCATCTTGTGGGACATCTAAGAAGTCATACAGACTGCTGGCTCCTTACCTTTCATTGGTTGGAGGTTTGCCTTGTGTGGCTGAAGCAAAGCTCTCTTGAGGATGCCTCAGCTGACATGATGAGCAGCTGCTGCCAGGAGCATCTTGATCTGTAATGACAATGGTGGCTGCAAGGAGCTCTAGGACCAAAGGCACGGCACATACTCTTATTAGCGCTGCATATGTATAGAACGGAGGATACAAAACTGACTTTAGTATCCTCTCCATGTGGAAAATAACTTAATCCCCACCTCACTCTGTACCCCAAATAAAATATTTTCCAGCAAAGATCTCAAGGCAAAAAGAAACACAACATTTTTAGAAGAAAATACATGAGGGATAGAAAGATTTCTTAAAACTGAAGCACCAACCATAAAATACTGATAAATTGTCTATTAAAGTTTTGGATACTATCACAAAAGACAATACAAATTTACAAGTGTAGAGATGTTTATAACATATACTTTATAAAGAATTAGTATGCAGAATATATGGGGAACTCCTACAAGTAAACAGGAGAAAGATAAGCTACACAATGGCAAATGTTAAGATAATATAAGTAGACAGCTCATAGAAGAGGAAACCCGAATGCAAATAAATGTATGAAAAGGTGTTCAGCATCATTAATAATGGAAAAATGAACATTAAAACCATAATATGGGTCTTGTTGATAGATGGATTGATGCAATATATTATGCTGGCCAAAAGTGGACTTAAATGCTGATTTAGGAATACAAAGCTATGAATAAAAGCTTGAAGACATACATAGATTTTTACACGATGGCAGGCTGGCAGAGGACTTCAGCTTTATTGTAATGTTTTATTTCTTAAGCACCATGCTGGCCCCGGCCATCCCATTAGGTGTCTCCCAGACTGGGGTGGGGAGAAGAGAAAGGGCACCCAATGGGAAAGAGTCCCAGCTGTGACCCTGGTGTCCAGGTGCTTGTAACACCCCTAGACCCAGCCAATGGGCGGAAGGGCTCAGAGGGTTGTGTAAGAAGACAGTTGGTAAGAGGCAACATGGACAAAACTTAGGAGCCAGACATCCTGGGCTCAAATCTCAGTACTCTGGCTCACCAGCTAAAGTGCCTCTTTGAATTTCGGTTTCTTTGGCTGTGAAATAGAGACAGTTCCTACCTTTTTTGGTGGTTATGAGGTTGAGGAAGCATAGAGCAGGTGCTCAATATAAAGTAGAGGTTATTTACCAGCAGGACAGAGAGTAGGTCAGATCTATTCCTGCCTTCATTTTTACCTTGTATTTTATTTTTTACTAAGGAAACTTTCTGACACAGAAAAAAGTAGATAGAAGGGCATAATGAGTCCCCAAGTGTCCACCAGTTGTCAGCACACGGCCAAGCTTATTTCATTTATACGCCTACCCTCTTCCCATATTACTTAAAGTAAATCCTAGACATCATGTTCTGTCCTCAAATGTCACTGCCTGAAAGAGATCACCTTTGCCTCTGAGCAGATGGTGATTGCACTGCAGAACACCACCTCGACCAGCCGCTACCTGCGGGTCCTCCCACCTTCTACTCCACACTTCGCTCTGGGATTGGGTAAGTTCAGTATAGTAGTTGTCTAGACTGCCAGAAAATTATTTGCTGGGCTTTTTGCTAATCACTGACCCACCTGACACTCAGCTGATTCATGCAACCCAGCCAGTGGCTCATGCCTGAGTCTCCCGCAGCAGTCCCTGAGGCCCCTTGTACTCAGCTTTCAGTGAGGTCTTAGTGTGTTGCCAGCTCCTTTCTCTTGCTCACTAGGCACATCTCCCCAGCCCTTGTGCTACCACTGCCCTCCTCACTTACACCCCTACAGGGGCCTCCCAGCCAACCTTCCTGCTGCAGTGTCACAGTTTGTCTCAAAAACAACTGTGATCATGTCACCCCTGCTCAGAAATCTCAAAGGTGCTCTGCTGCCCTTGAATAAGTTCTAAGTCATAGGGCCTACCTAACTATTCCAGGCAGACCATTTCACCACCACCACCACCACCACCCCACCCCCGGGACTCTGGCATTTTACCTGGAGTCCCTGCCTTCTCATCCTGCTCCCCTTGTGTACACTGGTGGTTCTGCCATTCGCATGGCCTTGGCCCAGAAGGCATTTACTCATAGAGCCAGCCCCAGCTGTGGTTGACATCTGCAGTAGCTGAGCCCACACCCTGCTGGCTGGTCCTCATCCTCATCCAAGGCTTTTGTCATGCACAGGAATGTTCCCAGGAAAAGGTGGAATGGTGGCTCCTGGAATGACCTGCCAGTACATTGTCCAGTTTTTTCCTGACTGCCTTGGGGATTTTGATGATTTTATTTTAGTCGAGACGCAGGCAGCCCACACACTCCTGATCCCCCTGCAGGCCCGGAGGCCACCCCCGGTGCTGACACGTGAGTATGTTCTCTACCTTTCCATTGCTTCAGGTGAGGTTGAAGAGACACTTAAGGACTACCTGCCTCTTAGGTCCCTGTTGTAGCAGCACATAGTTGGGTCCTCTTGGGCAGGGTCCTGTGTCCCGAGGACCAAGTGCTAGCAGCTTCTGCACTCTTCATGGTGCCAGACCTTTATTGTCCTTCTTGCTTTTGGGTTTTCCTAGTGGAGGTTGACTTATAGCAGGAAAGGAGGCCGGCAGTCCCTCTAACCAGCATAGGTTTTGCTGGCTCATAAACACCCCTGAGTGGACCCATGCCATACCAGGCTAGGAAGTGCCTAGGCACCCTGAGGAGCCCTCCTATGGCTATAGGTGTGGGCTTCCTTTAAAAACTGGCTTTAGCTGGGCTCCTTCAGTTACCAGCTTCTTCAGGCACAGGTTGGAGGTTGGATCTCTGACTACCTCTCATCTCACTTTTGCCATAGCCTGAGGGTCATGCTGGGTGGCCCTGGCTGAGGCATGAATTCACAGAGGGCACTGACTCCTGCTAACTCTAGCCATGTGGCCCAGCAGCAGCCTGGGTGGAGCCCAGGTGGGTACAGCAGTCAGAGCATGTCCCCACTCATCCTCTCTGCTCAGGGTGCTAGGCTGGTTCTTCCATAGCTGCCAGGAGCTCTGGCTGCACCTTAGGAGAACCATGACAGCAAGACCTATTTAGAATTTCCTTTTGTCTCTCCTACATCTTTTCCTGCGGCTGCAGTGTCACCAGTGTTGGACTGTGGTTACTGCCTCATTGGGGGAGTAAAACTGACTAGATTCATCTGCAAAAACGTGGGCTTCAGTGTTGGCAAGTTCTGCATTATGCCCAAAAAGAGCTGGCCGCCATCAAGTTTCAGGGTGAGTGATCACAAATTGCTAACTGGAAAAAGAGCAAATCCATCAAAGGTAATAACACCTAGAGGGACTTATGGGACTTGCTAGAGTGTACCTATGATTGCAAACACACAGAAAGCAGCATGTTGTGACAATGTGCATGAGTGCAAATGCTGTAACTTAAATGAGAATGAATGTGTGCGGGGACCAGTGCTGCAGTTCTGGTTGTCACTAATTCCTGCACAACCCTGGGCAAGTTGTATTACCTCTCTTACCCTGCAAGTCCTCCCTCAAATGTTGCTGTATTCACTCATTCAGTCCATTCTTATTGTAGAAAATATCTGAATATACCAGACAGCAAGGCCTATTCAGAGTCCCCTTCGTAGCAGCATACAAGGCCACACAGTTGGCGTCTCTTTGGGTGAATTCTGCTGGTATTCATTCAGCAGTGTTTCAAAATATTTTTTGAGCCAAGATTTAAAAACAGGGAGATTTTATTTAAAAATCTGCATTTTTAATCTCTTTGGAAAATTGGAAGATGTGTAGGTCTGGACCAAAATTCACTGTGACCCTGTTGGCCAAGGTTGGGAGGCAAGGCCTGTATATTATTCAGTTTGCCCATCTCCAGCCCCAAACCCAGAGCATCCCCAGCACTGACATGACCCATCATCATGCTCATACTGTTATTGTTCTTACAGTAGAGATATTTCTGTGTACCTACATGTCCAGAAAACAAGTGATAGAACCACATGTTCCGAAGAAGACATAGCATTTGTTTCTGTTACCGCCAGGGTCTTGTAGGCATGGATTTGTGTCCCTGGCATGCATAGCTTTGCAGCTCAGCTAATGAGATGGAACCTGCTCTCATGACTCAGGGGTGTGTAGCCATGAGAGTGTGGGGACAACACAGGGTGCTATAGTAGAAAAAGGACAGCATGCTTCTGGAGCCTGGGGGAGGGCTTTGTCAGCCCACCTCCTGGGTCAGGGCTTCTCACACACTTCCCACTTTGTGTCCTATGTACTTGGCAATGATATTCCTTGTCCTTCCTGCCAGCTGTCAGATCTTTATGGATGTTCCATGACTCGTCTTTAACCTTCAGAACCTCCTTTGGTGCTTGGTGTCTGATTGTCTTAGTGCGTTTTATGTTGCTATAAAGGAATATGGATGTCTGGGAAATTTATAAAGAATAAAGGGTTTATTTAGCTTACAGTTTTGTGGGCTATACAAGAAGCATGGCACCTGCATCTGCATCTGGTGGGGCCTCAGGCTGCATCCACTCATGGCGGAAGGCAAAAGGGGGTTGGTGTCTGCAGATATATGGCAAGAGAGGAAGCAAGTGGGGGAGCAGGCTCTTTTTAATACACAGCTGTTGGGGAAAACCAATAGAGTGAGAACTCACTCACCTCCAAGGGAGGTTATTAATCTCTTCATGAGGGATCTGCCCCTGTGACCCAAACACACCCCACCTCCAATATTGAGGATCAAATTTTGACATGAACTTTGCAGGGGACAAACATCCGAACCATAGTACTGGTGATGGTTGAATAAGTCTTGCTGAACAAATGAGCCTCAGTTTCTTCATTAATGTGGGGCTGGATGATCCTTAAGAACCTTCAAATTGGCTCGGTGCCTGTGGCTCAACGGGCTAAGGCGCCAGCCACGTACACCTGAGTTGGTGGGTTCGAATCCAGCCTGGGCCCGCCAAACAACAATGATGGCTGCAACCAAAAAATGGCCGGGTGTTGTGGCGGGCGCCTGTAGTCCCAGCTACTTGAGAGGCAGAGGCAGGAGACTCTCTTGAGCCCAGGAGCTGGAGGTTGCTGTGAGCTGTGATGCCACAGCACTCTATCCAGGGTGACAGCTTAAGGCTCTGTCACAAAAAAAAAAAAAAAAAAAAGAACCTTCAAATTGTAAAATGGATGTTTGGATGAGAGAAGTTTGTAATCTGAGCACTGGATTTTACAATTTTTCTTTTTTTTTGAGACAGAGTATCACTTTGTTGCCCTCAGTAGAGTGCTGTGGCATCATAGCTCACAGCAACCTCAAACTCTTGGGCTCAAGTGATTCTCTTGCCTCAGCCTTCCAAGTGGCTGGGACTACAGGTATCCACCACAATGTCCAGCTATTTTTTAGAGATGGAGTCTTGCTCTTGCTTGCACTGGTCTAGACCATGAATGAGCTCAGGCAGTCCACCTGCTTTGGCCTTTGAGAGTGCTAGGATTACAGGCATGAGCCACTGCACCCGGCCCAAGCCTGCAGGTCTCGGTATTCCCAAGCGGTCTCCCATCCAAGTACTAACCAGGTTTGACCCTGCTTAGTTTTGAGATGAGATGAGATTGGATGGGCTCAAGGTGATATGGCCATAGATTACAATTTCTTTAACACCATTGTGTAATCTGCTTTTCTTTAAGGCTGTTGCAACTGTTGGCTTTGTTGAACAACTTCCCTTTGGAATACTGCCTTCAGTGTTTGAACTGGCCCCAGGGTATGCCATATTGGTGGAGGTAGGTAATTAGACATGGACACACATACACACCACACACATATACACACAAGGTCTGACAAGTTTGTCAACTCATCCTCGAAAACATGCTTCATACTTCATTGTTGGACATCACTATGGTCACCTTTAAAGTACTCCCCTTGGAAAGTTAGGCACTGACACCGGCATGTAGTCTACCCTTCAAAGCCATTTGGGAGCTCTTTTTTCTGGAATGGTCATCAAAGCTGTTGTATTATCCTGATGTTATGAATGTCATCAAAATGTCTTCCTTTCAGTTTCAAAAAAGCCATTGGGGGCCATATCAGGTGAGTAGGGAGGGTGTTCCAATACAGTTAGTTATGTGTTTACTATCTGTAAACTCCCTCATAGACAGTGGCATGTGAGCTGGTGCAACTGTGAAACACTTATATACCAAGGTAATGAAACCTTACTGAGTTGTTTGTATGATGCTGCCAGTGTAAGCACATGGTGGCAAGTTTGTAAACTTAATTGTCAGACCTTATGTGTGTGTATACATACACATATCCTCCTCCTTATGATTGTTCATGGCTATATCTTTCATGATTGAATTTGCCTTTGTGCTTTAAGAACCCAAATGTCTACTCCTATCCCTCATCCCAGCCTTAGTGATTTCTGAGTAGGTTTATATTTTTGTATTCTGTAGTGTGATGTCATTTGATTATTTTATGAACTCTCTCTCAAAGCAATTGCAGACAGCATGAGTATTCCCATCACAATACCTGAGCATTGCTTGTTCAAACCTGTAGTCTGAGAATCACTTCGATCAACAATGTCTAAGTTGCCTCAAAGATCTTCCCTTGATTCTTCAGTCTTTCTCAGGTCCTCCTCCCCCACTCCACCCCTCTACCTAGGGTCTGCAAGGCCCAACATAGGCTAGGTTCTCTGTCCTCTTGGGATAGCCCAGGTCCTTTCAGAGCCTTGTCAAGAGTTCAAGGAATTGGGGCTGGTCTCCCCTGGACGTCCCCCTCATCCTGTCCATCCTATGATCTCCATGGAAAGGAAGACAGTAGCAGAATGACTCTTTGGGGAGCAATGAAGGAGTGAGGGGAGATTTTCCCCTGTGCATCCCTTGTGTATTTTGTTTATTGGTTATTTGATCTTTGTTTTAAAATTTATTCATAGTTCCAAATAAGAAATGAATTAACATGATTAGATATTCAAAATATATATATATATGTATATAATATAATATATATGATAAGCAACGAAAGGCTCCCTTTTGTCCCAATTCCTCAGCAACCCAGAGGCCACACCTAACCAGTTTTCTGAGTGCCGTCCAAAATATTCTATTTCTAATAAGCAACTGTACATGTTTTTTCTTTCCTTTGTTTCCATTTTTCTTTCATACACAGAGTTGCCAACTCTGTACTCTGTTTTGCACCATGTCTTCCATTTAACACTGTGTCTTAGAGATCATTCCATATTTTTTATAACTGCATAGTATTTTACTGGGTGAATGGGCTATAATTTAGTTCAGCAGTCTCCTGCTGATGGACATAAGGTTTCTTCCGGATCTCTGGCTACTTTAGCAAATAACTTAAACATATCCCACCTTGTCTAAATATGAGTCTACCTGTGGAATATAGTCCTTGAAATGCACTTATTAATTCAGGGGTCTGTGCTGTCATGATTGTGGTACATGTTATCAAAATCCTCACCATGTGGATTTTACCAATTTATCTTCCAATAGTAATATGTAGGGGTGCCTGTTTTCTTATACTTTTGCCAATACAGTGTGTTATCAAACTTTTAAAAACTCTGTTGTTGTGGACATTTTAAAACATATATAAAAGTAGAGAGAATAATTTAATGATCACTCATATATTCTTTAGCCAGCTTCAATAATTATCAACTCTTGGTCAATCATATTGCATCTATACCCTCTTCTCCCTCAAAAAATCCCTACCCTGCCCCTCCTAGATTATTTTGGAGAGAATCAAGACATAATATAATGGTATTTATCAGAGTGAAAGTAGACCCCTATCATTTACCAGGTACAAAAATCAACTCAAAATGGATTTAAGACTTAAATGTAAGATTTGAAACTGTAAGTCTATTAGGAGAAAACATGAGAAAAAATCTTCATGACATTGGTCTAGGCAATGATTTTTTGAATGTGACCTTAAAAGCACTGGCAAAAATACACAAATGGCAGGCAGCGCCTGTGGCTCAGCTAGTAGGGCGCCGGCCCCATATACCGAAGGTGGCGGCAAACCCAGTCTCGGCAAGAACTGCAAAAACAGAAAAATAGCTGGGCGTTGTGGCAAGAGAATCGCCTAAGCCCAGGAGTTGGAGGTTGCTGTGAGCTGTGTGACGCCATGGCACTCTACTGAGGACGATAAAGTGAAACTCTGTCTCTACACACACAAAAAAAAAAAAAAAAAAAAATAGACAAATGGGATCAAATCAAACTGAAAACCTTCTGCATAACCAAGGAAGCAATCAACAGAGTGAAGAGACAACCTACAGAATGAGAGAAAATACTGTATTTTCGAAACATACATCTGATATAAGGTTAATATCCAAAATATATAAGGATCTCAAACAACTCAATATTAAGAAAAGAACTCAATTTTTAAAATGGGCAAAAGACTTGAATGGACATTTCTCAGAAGAAAACATGCACATAGCCAACAGGTATATGAAAAAATGTTTAACATCACAAATCATAAGAGATGTACAGATTAAAACCACAATGAAATCTTACCTGTTAGAATGGCTATTATCAAAAAGAGAAAAAATAAGTGTTGGCAAGGGTGTAGAGAAAAGGGAACCATGTGTAATGTCAGCAGGAATGTAAATTAGTACAACCATTACTAAAACAGTATGGAATTTCCTTAAAAAATTAAAAATAGAATTATCATATAATCCAGCAATCCCAATACTGGGTATATATCCAGAGGAAATTAAATTAGTATGTTGAAAAGATATCTGCATCCCAATGTTTGTTGTAGCATTATTCACAATAGACAAGATAAGGAATCCACTTAAGTGTCTATTAACAAATGAATGGATAAAGAAAATGTGATGGGCTTGGCGCCTGTGGCTCAACGGGCTAAGACGCCAGCCATGTACATCTGAGCTGGTGGGTTCAAATCCAACCCAGGCCCGCCAAACAACAATGACAGCTGCAACCAAAAAATGGCCGGGTGTTGTGGTGGGCGCCTGTAGTCCCAGCTACTTGGGAGGTAGAGGCAGGAGACTCACTTGAGCCCAGGAATTGGAGGTTGCTGTGAGCTGTGATGCCACAGCACTCTATCCAGGGTGA